>PVJX010021986.1:0-31163 GCA_004027295.1 Dolichotis patagonum | reverse complement strand
CAAATGACTCAGAGCAAGTATTGTATATGAAGATAAAAATGATCTTTAGAAAAGATAATTTAAAGGGCATCCTACCTACACTAGCTTGCAGGTAGCCTAAGTTTTTATTGGAATCCATTGGTTCTCTAGAATATTACACATGAATCTGTATTTCTTAGTCCCTTGCAGAACAATATTCATCAATTGCCAGAAACCTGAATCCTGCATCTGCCTTTTAGGAGGAACCTGCTGTGGTCTTAGGTCAGAAATATCTTCTAGAAATTTAATCAAACAAAAACTTAATTTCTTGCTCTCATAAAAGCAAGAATGTGTCAAGTTAGAATGTTTTGCTCTTCACTTGGCTCTCAGATGACTAAGTACAGTACTGCTGGCTATGGTGCTATTCACTGCTACTGTCCTGGCCCTTGTTGCTGTCACTTTTATTTATTGTCCCTTGTTTCTGGTTATTTATTTTGTAAGCCTCATTACTTTCATTTTGAGTGAAGGGATAAAAGAGAGTGGAGGTGGGCTTAGGTGGGTAGATAGAGGCTAGATGCTAGGTTGGCACCTAAAATGAACAAAGGTGACCTCATCGGAAGATTCCACCATAGCTTACTTCCACCACACCCACTAGAGCAATGGACACCTTGTCAATGCAAGTCTGCTCTCACCGTGGCACCCTAGTTCTGTCTCAGTGGCTGCTGCCTAGTTGGTCTAGATATGGTTTAAGACAATGTCAATGGCAACAAAAACTTTATACCTCCCTTCTCGTGTATTTATGAGAAGTTTTATTTCCAACATAAAAGTAGCATGTGGGACACCAGCTACTAAGAAAGAACACAAGTAAACAATGACACAACAGTCAATAATGTCATCCATCCACTGTGAATTATTGTGAATGCTGTGAGTTGCTAAATGTCCAAATTATATTCAAGTATTTCATCACCTGCTTAATCAAGCTGCAAAATAAAGAGTTCGACCACTTCAACTCCAGTGATTTGATTATGTGGTAAAGGGACTGGTGCATAAACATTAATCCTGGGAAATTAATTCATGAAAATTAGCCGAAGGTACCCCTAGAGGACTGTTTTGTATCTATTTTTGCATAAAATGTTGAACTAACTACTTACTGAGGGTATCTTGTGGGGACTAGAATGATTATGCATGATTCTGCAGTTATCTAGAGAGAATCATGAAGAGGCCATGAAGTGACCTGAAAATGCATTCTGATTAAAGCTAAGTCTTGAACAGGAAAATTGCTTTGAAATGATTAAAGTTAAAATTGTTGGTAATGAAGGAAAACACTTGTCCTAGAATGAGGCCTTTGAAAGAGTCTCATTCTGAATCTTTTGTAAAGCGCGTGGCTTTCCTTTTCAATGCCAAAATATTACATTGTGTCAATCCATTTCATTATCTCAACTTTGAAATTCAGTGGAGGATTAGGGGAATGTTCTAGATAAAAGCCTGGCAGGGTGGGGAGGATCTGCCCTTGGGACAGGGAGGTCTCCAGCCCAGAAGAGAAGTGCTATGGGTGGCGTCAGGGGCTGTACCCAATTTACCAACAGTTCTCTCCCCAGAGTGGGGGCAGCTTCTGTTCTCAAGCACACTCATCCTTCTGCAGCCCAAAGTATGAATGCAGACACTGAGTGGGATAAACAAAGACTGCCGTTTCGTAGCAGCTCAGGTCGGGTCATGATTTGCTACCAGAGACAGCAAAACACTGTGTGTGTCAAGGGGAGGGGATCTTTGGATGTTGGAATTGTCAATAAGGTGCTGAGGATCTATAGTACATTTTCTCTCACGATAGTGACACCAGAGAGCCTCATGGGAAAGGTTCAGTCCCCACAAAAAGGCTTTTACACTGTCGCCATTGCTTTGGCGCCTACATGCATGTCCTTGTCTGTTGCTCCTTCCTGGTTGTCCAACCCTATTTCTGCATTTTCCCAGAGCTCCCTTTTCCTCTCTTCCATTCACTAATCTAATTTTTTTTCACTTACCCAAATTTAGATCCTAGGAGCTTTGGAGCATTTCTTGTTTGCCTTCTGTTTAATTACCATTATCCCCCGGTGCAACCCAAGCTTTGTTCTTATCAGTTTGTCTTAGAGTAGATAAGGGTCTGTGCCTACCTAGGACTGAAGCTTCTCTATCCTGATTTTGTTCAATCTGAGTGGCGTTTAGCTCTGAAGTGCTGTAGAGAGAAGCTTGTCCAGAATTTGGAAGTGGCGGGCAGGTTCTCTTTATGAAACTTGTCTGCTGTTTAACTGTAAACAGTTCTCAAATCTGAATACATTAATCCACATTTGGAAGGAAAGTGGCATTGTTTCTATTCTTGTCTTTTTTAAAATATCATTTTCATAATATTTGTGAACACTGCAATTGTCCATTTCTCTATGTGATAATTTTTTTGCCTGCATTTCTTGTATCTCTAATTCTGTTTGGTCTGCTTAGGCCATGTATTTGTTTTTGCCAGTATCTATGAGAAAGTGTATTTTTATGGTAACCATTGAAAGAATTGTTTTGCTCTACTCTCTCTTGCTTAGTCTCAGGTTGTTTTTAAAGATGAACCTTTAATGTTATTGTTGATGTGTGATAGTGAAATGGGTACAAATGATGACAAAATAGGTCTCCTCTGCACTGTCAGAACAACCCTGCTCTTGCTGCATAAGTGTGGACTCACAGTGACAAAGCAGAGGGTGCGGGTAAGGGCCTGAGGTTTCTCTCCAGTAGCCTCATTCTCCATGGCCACTTCCAGCCCTAGGTGGCTGCAGCATCCTCTTTTGTGGTACCCAGTCCTGAAAGATTTGGATGCTTTTGTGTACAGCAGCAGGAAGTATTCTCTGGCTAACAGTGAGCAAATTAACATTGGCATTGCATTTTGGAAAATAATTTAGAGTGAGGAAAAAGGTCAAAATGATAAAATAGCCAGAGTGGTGATCAGTGGGCCAAATAATAGCGAAAAAATAGCCAGTGGGTGATCAGCAGCTCTCTTTTCTATGGTTCATATTTCCAGGATGGGAATTATGGTCACCAGAGACAATGTGAATCAGCTTTATTTACCTTTATCATATCTCACAATGAACTTTTGAGAAGACATGAATATAAAAGAATTAAAATATATGTGTTACATGTCTATGTGCTTCAAATTTCATGTTATATCTTTAAAGAATTCTTTTAAGATTGCACCACAGTTCTTCGGTGGGAGTTGTTTGCTGTTGACCCATCGTAGCACTTCACCAATGATTACGGAAGCCCTCGTGTCACCTAACAGCATGTTCTAAGCAGTGATGAGCGTTCCTGTTAATGTAGATTAGAGCATCATGAAGATCTCTGGAAAGATGTGCTTGTGAAGGGCACTGGGCATCAGATTGGAAAGCTGACATTTCTTTAAGCCATGAGAAAGCAGCACTTATTTTAAAACAATATTATCCAGCGTTTGTATATTCTTCCAATTTGATATGACTTTGAAAAATAATTATAGGTAATTTAATATTGTAGAATAAATATCATCTGACTTGTTTACATGGAACTTTCTTCCTCTTCATCTGCTGAGTTAATTCATCAAACAGATTCTATTTGCTAATAATACAGATAAAATGTGTTTGTTTTTTCTACTTAGAAAATATTTTAATCAAATGAACCCACAAGTTTGTGCTTCATCTCATTTCTCACACACTTTTCTGAACACGGATCTAGCTCTGAACATCTCCTCTAAGATGTTTTCACTCTTCCTGTCTTCTTTCCTGTGTTTTCTCCTCTAGCCTACCTCAGGACTCTTGCTTTTGCTTGTCTTTATCTTGTCCTTGTAAGCTTCTCTCTCAGAAAGCATGCTGTAAGGCTAAGAAATGGTGGCCCGTTCTACAAACAGAGGCCTATGGAAAGGGGTGTAGGGAACCCTGGCCACACTCACCTGTACCCCCGGCTCCTGAGGAAAAGCTGGCCTTGGGAAGGTTTTGTCTACTGGATGCCAAGATAATTCTCTGTGGAGCCAATTCAATCAAAGACAAGCAATTCCCTATAAATTTAGTCCATGTGGTTCCTTGGCATTTTGGTGGACACAACACTCATTGGCTACCAGCATCCATCACTTTCCAAGCAGTACTTAAGGTGTTCCCTAGAGCAGTGAGCTCTGAAGCAGAGGGCATCAGCGTTCAGGGCATGTGTGCGGTGAGGCACTGAATACAGGAAGAAGATGCCAGAGCTTCTAATTATGTCTAAAAATAGAATTTGAGATTTACTAATGTTTGATTTTGTGGACTGTTAACTTGAAGTGTAATTTTAAAATAATGATCTAGAATAGTTGTCACTAAATTGCTTTGATTGTATGATCCATGGGCAAACAATATTAGAATTCTTCCCCATTATTTGTGATTCCCAATCTGTGGGTTTTTGGTCACCTATGGACAGCAAAACTATTGCAAGGGGCCCACTAATACATACAGGTAGACCTGTTCCCTCACTCAATGGATATTAAAATATGTTGATCAGCTAAGGGTTTGTTGATTATTTCATTTAATTGTTCATGTCTGTTGTATTTTAAATTTTACTATAAAATTAGATTCCTTATATCTGAAAAGTATTGTGAATCCACTGAAGGAGACAATGAGACCAAAATGAGTAAGAAGAACCAGGTCACAATAAAATGTTAGGTCAGTTCATTGACTAGTTAACAATTGACTAGTCTAACAAATACCTAAAGTGATCAACTTATAAAATGATGTGAATTTTGGCCCCTGATTTTGGAGATTGTAGTCCATGACTGGTTGACACCTTGCTTTTGACCCTGTAGAAAGATAGGACATCACAGTGCTTGTGCGTGGTTAATCTGTTCCCCCAATGGCAAGGACAGGAAACACAAAGTGACATAGTTGCAATGTGAGAGAAGAATTCCTCATTACCAGGTCTGAAGACGGGTAGCTGAGGGCTACTTGAGAAGCAAAGTAGATGTGAATATTTTTTCCTTTCCTTTCTTAATAATTAGCTATAGATAAGATCCATACAATGTTTCAAACTTTAGCTCAAGAGAATGTAGCATATTCCATATGCTGATAAATCCTGGGCTCACATAAAGTTCAGACTATTGGTGAGGAATTGTAGAAACCTCAAGAGTCTCAAAACAAACTAAATGGAGTCATCACGTGAGGAGCAAATAGGGACCTACTGCTCTCTGCAGTAGGTAAACACATCTCATTCGATTTCTGCAAGCACACTGACCTCAGAGGAAGGACAGGATATTCACTGAAAGATCCAGTTAATCATGATCATCCATGCAGCTGCCATTTTGGTGTGTTTCCTCTTGCTTTGAAAATCTATTTTCCAATAAATTCTGCCCTTGCTCTATACAGTGGCCTCCATGTCTTTTCTGAAATCTTTCACCAAAGACACAAAGAACCAAGATGTGTTGCCAGTTCCTTGCAGTATTAGGACCTCACCACGTTAGGAACTGGCGTCCTGCAGTCAGGGATGATTTCGGGATGCCGAAGCAGGCAGAATCCCAGGCTCTTACCTGCAGCTCAGTAGGAGCGTGACTTACTTTTTCTCCTGGGACAGCCAGGGACTTAACAGCCAATTTTGCTCTAAACCATGAAGCTTTGCTTGGGCCTACAGAGGCCTAATAGGTAAGTAAAAGCGGAAGAAAATTTGACTTTCATTTTGTATCCTTTTTTACTGTAAATCTTGGGTCAAATCTCTTCTGAGCTCAACATAGAAATATGTGAAATGTTTTAGTGCTTATCTAAAAGTTGCCAAAATAAAGTTGATGGGCCCTGAATTTACATATTCTTTTGAAGACACCAGGATGGGGGTTTCCAGGAATATTCAATATGCCCTGGAAGTCTGCAGGCATTATCCTAAACCTGGCATCACTTGAAAATGAGGCCACCCCTCGGCCAAAAGGATTCCAGAGCTATGACACCAAGACTGAGGTAGTGATTAGCTGGACCCCAGCCCACCAGCTGATCCTTAAAACCTGGCCACTCAGCTTTCCAGGTGGGCCAGGCCCTTTCCAGCTACCTAAGCTCAAGTCCTTTCCTATCTTCCAACTTTCTGATTGAAGCTCTTCCTGTAAATTCATGCTTTAGTTTTAATTTCCATTATTATCAAAAATAAGATCTTGTGCTAGCTCATGACCAAAGGGTTTCCAAAATTCCCTTGGGGGTATCCCACCCGCTCAGCGACTGGAAGACCTCTCTCTTGGATCCACCCCTGAAAGGATCCTCCACCTGCTGGTACACCAAAGGCTGGGAACAAGCCTTGCACACGCCTTTGCAGGACACCTAGGTGCCACAGTGTAGCAGCTGGTCAGTGGATGTCACATATGGGAAGAGTGGTATATGCTTGAGTGTATCTCTTCCCTCTGCTTAATAGCAAAGATACTTTTCCTCCCTTTTTATCTGAGCATAGTGTTTGTTCTCTTCTTTTGAGTGAGTATAGAGACATATCATGCCTTTGACCTGTATCTCTGTGTTCCTTTCTATGCATGCATATATCTTTATGGCTGTTATAACAAAATGCCACAGACTGTGTATCATAAGCAACAGAAATTTATTTTCTCATAATTGTGGACCCGAAATGCAAAATCAAAGGAAAGCAGCCCCCGCCAAGAGGCCTCTCTCTTTGGCATGTGGATAGCACCTGTTTTGCTGTGTCCTCTTGTGTCCATGTGCATGCATAACTGCTTTTTTCCTATAGACTGCATTAGAGAATCATTTAACTTAGTTACCTCCTTAAAAGCTGTATTTTCAAATATAGTCATATTCTGAAGTATGGGTATTAAGACTTCGACTTGTAAATGTAAAGGTACAAAATTAAGCCCATAACAAAAGATATTTATTTTCAGTGAATCTAGTTTTCCCAGGAAAACTTGTGTGACTTGGCAGGGTCAAGAAGCTTTATCAATAGGGTACCTGTATCCTGGTTTTTCTACCCCTGTCCCATTTCACTCTCACTGTCCTTTATCAAACTTTGCCTGTCAGAAGTATCTTATTGGATGATACTCTTGAATTATTATTTATTCTAGATCCATAGCTCATATACTTGAATCTTAATTCAAAAAAATATATTTGCCTAGGTTTTGTCAACCATGAAATAGAGGCACTAATACTGGCCACATCAAGGGTTCTTGTGAGAACTGAGTGAGTCAGGCTGTGTGTATCATCCAGAACACTGCGCTGTATGTAGAAGCACGGAGTGTCACACTGAGTAAAGCAAAGAGCACGAAGAGGAGGAGGAGGAGGAAAATTTTTAAGGAGGATTATTAATTTTATATATCAGTTTAGCTGGGCCATGGTGTCCAGATATTTGGCCAGACATTCTGGATGGTTTTCTGAGAGTGTTTTAGGACAAGACTTACATTTAAATCAGTGAGTTCTGAGTAAAACAGATTTTTCTGCAGTGTGGGTGGACCTCCTCCTATGAGTGGCAGGAGTGAATAGAGCAGAACGCTGACTTTCTCTGAACAAGAAAGAATGAGCCCACAGAAAGCCTGCACTCCATCTACAGCATCAACTCTTCATGGTTCCCCCACAGATGGCCTTTGGACTCACACTTCATGCTCTCCCTGGGTCTTCAGTCTGCCAGCCTTCGCCATCAGATTTTGGACTTTGCCAAGCTTCTACAATCGCATTTGCTAATTCCTTAAAATAAATCTCCTTCTATATATGCATCCTGTTCTGTTTTTCTGGAGAATCCTAATTAATACTCCAAGTGTGGAAGTCAAAGCTGTTCCAGTAGCATAACTTTTAACTGGAAAATGTTCATGTATTTCTGGATTTTTAAAATATCTTTCTATTTGCATGTCTGTAGACCCTATCAACAAAAAATAAACATCCATGACAAGATAATGAAGTTAGTGAATAGGTTCTTTTCTCTATATTAGTCTCAGTAGTTTAAAAACAATGGATTTTGCATTTTTATATCATGTTTATAAATAATATTGATATTATCCATCTAATAGAATTTTCATCATTATCCATAATTTTGAAGATAATGTTTTTCAGGGAGCAAGAGTAATATCTTTAATAAATGTTTGGAATAAAAGAACCATAAATTAGTTTCAGGAAAATAAGTGTTGATTAAAAAAACAAAATTAAATCACTGTGTCCAAAACAGAGCTCTGAAACTTAAGCAAGCAGGCAAATATTGGCAGGCGCTCAGTAAGGTTAAAAGATTGGCAAATCATTCTTATGAGAAGAGTTAACTCAGGAAAGCAAGGAAAGGCAGGAGGTAGAACTTAATAGCAGTTATCAAATCAAAAAAGGGTTATTGTGGAAGAGATTGGGACCAAGTGTCAAATTCAGTTGAACTCAAATTAGAATAAACTTAGATGAAAACTCCAGTGTTCTGGGACAGATTGTCCAAGTAGGGAAATGCCCTGTCCATTAACACCCTTAGCACGGGTGCTTAGGATGTTCTAGAATACAGGCTACCTGTGTTTCACATGTAAGGACCACTGTGCTGAACTTCGGGCCCCTTTTATCCTGCAGGATGCCCCTCCCACTAGCCTTAGCTGAAGAGCAGCCTGATTACCCTGTGCCTTGTAGTATTCACAACTTCTGGCCTTTAGGGTGTGGGCATTCAGGAGGAGGCACTACCACGTCTAATGCTGCTTTTCAAAATAATGTTTACTTCTGATCCATGCAAATGTTTAGCTATTTAAGAATAACTGAATCAAGCAAAGTAACAAAAGCAAAGTCTAAAACTGAATAGAAATAGAAATGAGAGCCTGTGTATGAAGCAGGAGCATACTCATGTTGGAGGGGAAAAAGGGAATTGATTCAAATTAATTAACTCTAAGCATAGGACTTTGCCAAAGTCCTTACAATGACTTTGTATTTTAGGAACTGCTGGGGTTTGGAAATTGCTTACAGCTCCCCTTCTCATGCGGAGTTTACACCCCACTGGATTAATCTCTTTGTGGTGACTGGAGCGGGGACCTTTTGGAGATGATCACAATTCGAGTCATTAGGGTCAACTCTCCATGACAAAATTTCAGTGACTTTACAAGAAGACCTGACAGTCATATATACACATGCAACCCTGTCTCCTGCTTGTCATGTTCTGTGCCACATCAGGACTCTGCCACCGGGACAGCTATCACTAGGTGTGACTCCTCAACTGTGCACCTCAAGAACCATGAGCCGAAAAAAACCACTTTATATCTCACCAGTCTTCAGTGATCGGGTACTGGGACCACAAAGTGGACCACAGAAAGGGCACAGTGACTGCCAAGAAAGCTTGACTTGTACTCAGTAAATTCATCTGAGGTTGTGACTATATTCATCCTAAAACTGCTTTGTGTTTTAGAAATGTATAAAAGAATGAACGTGCTCATGTTGCAGGGGCCAGGGTGCTTTGTATGGGCAAAGGAGAGAAAATATGGAATGAAGGAGGTGAGGGAGAGCCTTTGGGTGCTGTTTATTCTCTGAAATGGTATAGAATGTTGATACCCAGGAGAAATAAGCACATCTAGTAGCACATTGTGGTTTCTAAATGATTTTCCTTACTAAAAGAAAATACGATGCTCTAAAAAATATCTGGTTCCAGGTGAAACATGCATAAGATGCAAGGTAAGTACATTGGGCATCCAACATGAGAAAAAAAAACAGACTAATAGACTTTGATTTTTGAAAAGAAATCCTTGGGGGCCAGGGCTTATGTCAGTAGCATAAGCACCTGCCTGGCAAAGCTCAAGGTCATGAGTTCGAGCCCCAGTACCAAAACAAAAACCCAAAAAAGGAAATCCTCGGTATTAAAATACAAGCAGTTGGGGTTGAGAAAGACAAAGCACTCGTAGGGAAGAATGTCTGTCAGCTAATAAGTATAAAAGAAATATAGAGAAAAAGCACTGTTTCTGTAATCCTCCATGTAAAGACTAATTAAGGTGACATCATCGATGCATGACAAAACTGAGAGGTGAAATGCTATTGACTTTTCCAAGTATCCCACAGATTGCTTATTAATTACAAAAAGAAAAGGTGTGTTTATGAATGGTGAAATCTGTCTCCATCACCTTTGCAAACTACCAAAGTTAGCATTACAACAGTGGAACAAACTGGTATTTTGTGTCCCCAGTGTGACAGAAAGAAAAAATACAATATCGAGTATATTTTGTTCTTGACAAAAACATTTAATTTTCATATATTCACGCGAGAACTGCATCAGGCAATTGTAGATATGGGACATTTTGTAGGACAACTGTCTTGGACACTACGTTAAAATAAACTAAATGAAAATAAACTGATGACCACTAAATGTAATTTGGAATGTTTGATTACATGCTAAGTTTAAAATAAAATAACCAAAAAAGACACTGTTGGAACAATTAGAAAATTTTGAATGTGGACTGTATACCAAGTAATATACCTGTAATAACATTAAATATCTTACATATCTTGTGTTCATATAGGAAAGTATCTTAGTTTATAAGAGATGCATATTGAAGTATTGAGGGGTAAATTCAGCATGATATCAGTAATTTTCAAATAGCTCAAAAAATATATCTACATGTATACATATATAAACCTTCAATGAGAGGGAAAGGAATGTAGCCAAATGTCAATAATCGCTTGGCTGTTGGTGAGTGGAGCTAGTTTACACCATACTTTCAAATTTTCTGTGACTTTGATTTTCAAAAAAATTAAAGAAAAATTTCTTGTATTGAGCGAATGGACCTCTTACTACTCTTTGGGTTTATTTGGTTTGTATTTCACTTTGTTGCGGTTACCTCCCCAAACCCACAATGTGTTTCTGGGTATCTTTTGGAAATCTCTGTGTCTAGTTCCTGCTTTGAGTGTCTGGGAAAACATTTTTAAATACATATGGTGGTAGACAGAGGAGCTTTAATAGAAGAGGTACTTGTATGTTAATTTCTACGTAAAATATATATAGGGAAAACATTTGAAAATAAAATGGACCTGTGGTATCTGGTGTACATCTGGTACTCCATAAATATGTGCTAAATGTGAATGTCTTGTCAGCTTCCAAATGCCATTAAAATCTTACCTGCTATTAACAGTAATAATAATAAAAAAGACAAGTTTCCAGGCCCTACCGCAGGCCAGTTGAAAGATGATCTGAGGATAGGCCTTGATCTATATTTTACACAAGTCTGCCATATTTTCTTGCTCACTGAAGTTGATTTCTTCCAAGGCTAAAATGTTTAAGGGTCCCTTTATACCTCTGGACTTAGTCCTCCGTCCTCTAGGAGGAGTTTCTTCCCCCTTACTTCCTTTTGCCTCCTCGTAGATCTCTGTTCATGGGCTTCTACCATATGTCATGGTTTTATCACTTCCCTCACTTTGGACTTGGCCCTGGTTTCCACCTCTGTGAGTCTTGGTTCCATGTTGTTTAGTGTACTGTCTGTCTGTGGAACCAGCGTGCCCAGCCTACCTACACACTTTCACTGCTCATCCAGTAGATAGACAAAATTTTTTCCGAAATGTATATTTTTTTCAGGTCTCTATGCATTTTTTCATATAGGAAGTCCCTTTAAGATATGGGAACTCTGTAAGAAGTTCTGAAACTAAACTCTAAACTACATTTATGCTTCCTGGATTAGATAAATAGCCTAAAATCAGACTTCAGTGCTTGGTAGCTTTATAGCTTTGACAAATTCCTTAACCTCTCTAGACTTAGTTTCTGATCTATAAAATAGAAACAATAAAGCTTCCTCAAATGGTTCTTAGAAGGATTACATACATAAAGAACCTCTACAAGGATAGGTAAGTATTTACTGCTTTTAACCACTTTCCCTGGTGTATCGGACCTGAGTCAAGTTTGATTTTCACGATATTAATGGTGATCCCTGCAAAATCGCTTCTTTCTGATTTCCTGTGTTTCTCATTGTTTCAGGTGTCCCTGGGACTTCTGCATGCCCACGCGACACATATTTTGTGGCCTCCAGAGCGCTGGCAGAAACTGGAGTCTGTTCTTCCTCCAGAGCGCTCACCCGTGCAGAGCGAGGAGGAGTGACTGCCGGGCACCCGAGCTGCTGGCACTGCAGCTACGGAGCAGGAGTGCAGAAGGGGAACCTGCCGGGGGGAAGAGCTCCCTCACTACCATGCTGTGGGAGACACATTAGTGTCACGTTGAAAATCTGTATTCATAAGGAAGCATGGAAAATATTAAACAGTAGTAAGTGACCCCTGACTCTGTGTTCAGTTTTGGTGCCCTGTTGTTTATTACCAGGACAAAAATACATGCAGACCTTTGGGAATATGAACACTCGCACCTTTCCTCTTTAAACAAAAATTAATACTGTGTTTGTGACACATAGCAATTGTACTCGTAGCTTGATCTTTTTACTCTGCTTTCTCATCCTGCCCTCTCCTCTCACTCCTCAGATCTCCTTCCCATCTGTGCTGAATCTAACTCCCTATTTCTTAGCATGTCACTTTTATTTTACTCTGTAGATTACTTATATTTTAGGTCTATCAGGGAAACCACCAGATAGCCTTCTATGACTGATTTATGTCACTTTGCATTAAGTTCTCAAGACACATTCATTCTCCTACAAATGACTCAAATTTGTCCTTCTTTGTGACTGATTAGCCCACCCTTGTCTTGAAGGAGGTGAATTCAAGATAATTTGTTGTATATACTTTGTTGTCGAGCTCTGATTTTAGTCCTTATGTTAAATGAGTTTGAAAATTACTCAATGAAAATAATCTGTCATTGGCTATTAAGATAGTACATAGAAAACATACATACAATGATAGGAATTATATTATAATTGACAGTATTTACAGTGCAATGACTGCCAGTTGGGAAGAGCAGTAAACTGTTAAAATAAAACAATAATTTGTTCAGGTCTTCTTTTAGATGTTTAATTATCTTCTGGTTGTGCATCCTTTAAAGAGAAACATGTTACCACTTGTGAAAATAAGGAGTTAAAGTTAACGGAGAACTAGTTCTAGTAGTACTTCTGTACAATCAAACCTTTTTCATTGGCCCTTTTTAATACAAAACTTCTGAGTGATTTCAGACCTGTTCATAGTGATGAGTAAACCCATTTATCACCATCCAATCACTATTTGATGAGAAATTCTAAGTGAAATGGAAAACGAAATCACCCCATATCAACCAGAGTGCAAGTCTATAATACTGAAATCACCAGTTGCAAAGGGCAGTAATAGTAGAGTAATAGAGGCTGTAATTTGTACAATAGGAAGCAAATTCCCTGCATACAAGTCTATAGCATTTATAAAGCCTCTTTTCCTTCTTCTTAAAGATTTGTGCTGACGCAAGCAAAGTCTCCAGATCAATTACATCTGCTCATTTGGTCTCTTCTGTTTCATCAGATCCTAAATAATGACTAACCATCTTGCAAACATGGGTGCCATCTCATCACTAACAAGCAGGAACAGAAAGAGCAATTGCAGAAAGCATGCGTAACAAGAGCATTTGTTACTGCTAATAATTAGCACCATGGTAACTCTTTGAACAAACATGAGTGAGCATACATATACCAAAGTCAGTCAGAATTATTTTTTTTAAAAAGATCCCCTTAAAGTCTTTCAGTGGAAGCTGAGCATGGTGGTGCATACCTGTAATCCCATCACTCGGGAGGCTGAGACAGGAGGATCGCCACAATTTCTAGGCCAGCCTGGACTATGTAGTGAGTTCAAAGCTAGCCAGAACTACTTAGTGAGACCTTGTATCAAATAAATAGGTATCTCCATCACCCTTCAATTCCATTTTCCAGCTTCCCCAACTAGAACTTCAAACTCTGGTCTTTAATTGCTATTTATCAAATTCTCAGTGTTATTTCAACTTTTGAAATCCCCTTACCCCAAGCAAAGTATCCCCTTAGATAACATAAAAAATATTTAGTGCTCAAGAGTGTTCAGTAGCTAGCACATTGGAATTCTGAGGGCCATGGAAGAGGGGTTTGGGGTGGCAGAATAATTACCAAAGGATAGCTGCCTGGCGTAGCTCCTGCTTACCACTGGTGTGGAAGAATCTGGTATTTGAACACTTCAGCAAACTGGCCATCAACCTTGCTGCTTTTATTTACTACCCGTGAATTCTTACACAAATTATTAATTCCAGGTTGTAAATCTTCAGAGAGGAGCCAAATGCTCTTTCTATTCAATTCTGTATTCTCTAACCATCTGGTACATCACTGCAGAGTTAAGACTTAATGCCTGTTAAACAACTCTGCTCAAGAGTCACTTCCTCAGAAATGCGACTTCAGGCTTGATGTGTATGTTCCTGAGTGCATCAGTCACTCTGTGGACTAATTATTCATATATCTGTTTTCCCTCCAGCCAGGCTGTGAACTAGTGTACTCTCAGGCAAGCTTTACCTTGCTTTACTTGGTAACATGGTTGCACAAAATGGGCAACAAAATTTGTCATTAATACATGAATGCTAAGCGTTATGTTATGGATGGAAAAATCAAGATGACTAAAACAAAGGTTCTCATAATCTACTGGTGGGAAGAGGCAAAGATAAGAAAAGGCCAATAGATACGAGGCAATTTACCATTAGGAATGCAGCATGGAGTAACTGCTATGGGGACAGACAGGATAGTGAATGTGAATGCATATGGGGACATTTGAGGCAGGAGGATGATTTCGCCAGAAGAGGTACCAGGGACAAAGCCATTCAGGCTGAATAAAGTTATCTTTTTGTGACTCACACGCCAGTCCATATAAAATTATTTCATTCACTTGAATTCTTTCCAACTCGATTGCCAGTAAACTGTTTGGAGGATGCATGTGCATTAAGTTTTGCACATTTAATTTGCAGGATATAGAATTGTGCTTGTGTCTCAGGAGGATTCAGAGCTTCCATTTTTTCCCTACTTCTTGTGAAAATCACAACAAAGAATTTAAACATTCTATAAAAATGTGTTGTATATGGAAAAACTTTTAAATGTAGATGTATACTAAAATACCAAAGTAGCATGCTCCCTTTGCCTCACACAGTTCCTGAATTCAGATGGTCAGAAGGAAAAGAATTTAAAGAAAAACTTCAAATCATACTGTAGATATAGAAGTTTGCTGTCCTTCTTTTGGTCAGGAGAGAAGAGATTGGATTTTGAAATGGAATGCAAAATTTCAATATCGTTGATTAAATTTCATGGTTTATACAAGTTTTGATTATATGACTGTGATCACAAATGGAAATGTTTAAAGGATCACTTTGTCATTATTTCAAGGTATAAAAATATTTAATTTTTCTCCATACCTCCCTAGTCTAAACCCATCTGTCTACCTGGAGAGTCCCTCTTTGCTTTATTTCAGGTGTCTACTTAATTATTTCCTCATGGGGCTCCTTTGGTCATCTTCTCAAAGTAGCCATGACCTGTTTGTCACTTCTTATCCTTCTAGGCTGCTTTATTTCCTTAATAACGCTCTCACTGCCGTTACCCCATATCACTTCTTTATTGTGTGCCAGATAGAAAGTGAAATGTATGTAATTTGTATTGTTGGAACAGTTTTTCAGGCAGGCATGGAGGCACATTCCTGTTATCCCAGCCCTCTGGGGGTGGAGGCAGGAAGATCACTGCAAATTTGAGACCAGAGTGAGCTACAGAGTCAGAATCCATCTCAGACAAAACAAATTAAAACATGTCTGGTAAATTGATAAATTAACAGTAATGTACTGACTGGACAATCGTGTCTCATCTTGCCAACACTGCCACTCCCAGATTACATCCTCTCTTCTTATCTTGCAGTCTTGTTCTGTTTCTGTTCTTTGAACTTGTCTTACTATCCTCCTTTTTGGATCTTCCATATGTGTAACCTAAAAAATAGTGTGTTGTTTTATTGTTTCATAATTTAGTTTGCATTCTGGACATGGACACGTTTATCAAAATAGCCTATCATTAATTTACTGTTCTGAAATGTGAATATGCATTTTGCCATTGAATATTTATTTTCTGGCAGATTTTGTTTACTTGTGTTTTTATCTTGCTGGTTCTTATGACTATAACATAGTGTTTTAGCACTTTAAGCAGACAGACTGTCTGGTTTCTAAAGTTTTCTTACTTCTAAAGTAACAAACTCGCTGTATAGAAGTAATCTTTGAAGCTGTAATGACAGGATTTTTAACAGCACATTTTACACAACTGTTTCCATGGTCATACTTTGTCTTTTTATTGTTAGTTAACTCTGGTCGCTAATCTTCAGAAGTTCAGAAGTTAGGAGGCTCTGTTGACTCAGGGTACTGCATATTCTTGGGCAGAGGAGCTTCATGGTACAAATGTGGTCTTTCTAATCCAGTTGTTTTTAACTCAGGCTGGTAGATATTCTCTGCATCTAGAACCAAAGCACTGGCCACCGACAGCTTCAGGGTTTATATCTCATCTCTACAGAACGGCTACACTTAGCACCAGGGCAGCACTAGTTGCTCCAAAAAAATACTCTCTTTTGGTTCATATTTAAAGTGTTTTTATCATGTTATATGAATAACAGTATAATAGTGTTACAGACCTGTAAGAAATTAATAGTGATCCAAGCTTGCGAACATGCCCTAAAATCCTTATCAAGTCCCTACCTCTAAAAGCAACTGTTTGTATATGCATAGTATGAATACATACTTGTATATACATACATTATATATTGCTGAAATACAGGTAAGAAATCATACTACATATAAAACAAACTATATATATATATATATATGTATGTATATATATATATATATATATATATATGCTATTTTTTTTTAATTTGAAAGAGAATAAAACAAAAGGGGGCAGTACAGAGCAGATCAGAACAGGACAACATAGGCAACATAGTACTTTACATTAAGTCTGATTTCATTGGGAATTAAGCTATGTAGAAAATCCTAATCTTAATCAAAATAGAAGTCTACATTTTCTAACTGCAATGGAAACAAATGTTCCATCTTGGACATTTTGAACTGCTTTTAAAAATTACCTTACACTGCTAAATAAGGAAATTGTATTTCCTAGAGTTATGGAAATTGAGAAATCCAAAATCAAAGTGCCAGTGATGTCATTGTCTGGTGAGAGCCCTCTTCTTCCATAACCTGATGTTTTCACGTAACTTCATCTGGCAGAAAGGACCGGCAAACTCTCCCAAGCCTGTGTATGTTGACTCTGCCTCCTGATCTGATCACTTGCCCAAATCTCCAGCTTCTAGTATCATACCTTTAGTGTTAACATCATTACATGGATTCTAGGGAAGACAAACATTCACATCACAGCATCTTCTTAATTTCTGTGAAGATGCTGTGACTTCAAGTCACTTGAAGTACACTTACCAACCACTGTCTTTTGGGGCACCCTTGCCACTTGAAAATTGTACCTATATTTTAAACCACAGTATATTGTTTCATACACTCAGTACTTTAAAAATTTACTCACATATTTGCTGTTCTTTCTCTTTCATTTTCATGTCTCCATCTGGGATTAATTTCCTTGTGCCTGAGGAACTCCCTTAAGTATTTTCTTTGATGAAGATCTGCTAATGATCCTTTCTCTTAGTTTTTCAGTTGTTTGAGAAGTATTCAACATGTATTTTTAAAAGTATTTTCACTAACTTTAGAATTTCAGCTTAGCAATTATTACTTTACTTAAAACGAAGATCTATTATCTTCTGGCATTTTCTGTTTTGCTAAGAATGTTCCTTCATTGATGCTGCTACAACTCCTTTTATGTGCCTGTTTTTGAGGCTTTTTTCTTTGCTTTGATCTGTAGTTTGACTATCATGTGCCTACTTGTGGCTTTGTTTCATGTTGGTTGAGTATCTTGGGTTTGTAAATTGATGTTTAATACCAAGCTTGGGAATTTTGCAGCCATCATTTCCTCAAGAAAATTCCATGCCATTCTTTTTCCTCTGGGAGTGCTATTATGTATTTATTAATTGCTTGTTACATCTCACAAGCTACTGAGGACCTATTTTAAAAATCTTTTTGTACTTCAGATTGAATAATTAATGTTGTTCTGTCTCAAGATCACTGCTTATTTCTTCTACCATTTCTTACTTCCTGGTAACCCTAACTGATGAATTTATTACTTCAGATATTGTATATTTCAGTTCTAGAATTTTTTGTATGTTCCTCCTCAGATAGTCTATTTGTGTATTTAGAATAACTATCTTTCTTATATTTGTTTGGCCATATAGAGAATAGTAGGCTTTTGGAAAATCTCTGCTAATCCCAACTTTGAGTTTCTCTCAGGATTTGTTTCTATTGACTATTGTTTCTCTTGGTGTATGGCCATCCTTCCCTGTGTCTCTTCCTTTGCATGTCTAGTGATTTTTTTAAAAATACACGTGAGAAATTTGGAGTATTGTACTATGGAGGCTCATTTTTTCTACTGTTTCATCTGAAGAACACTAAACTTTGTTCTGCTACACGAGTGAAAATCACCTTAAACTTTAGTTTTATACTTCACTGAAGAAGTCCTGCGTTTTCCCTTAGTCACTGGATATAGACTTTTGAAGTGTAGCCCTTCTGGACCTTCCGTGGAAAGCCCACGCTCTATCGCAACCCCCGCTAAGGACAGGATTCCAGCTCCAAATCTGTTTCCCCCATGGTGGGCAGTGACTGAAACCCCTGCTTCACATTCATAGTTCTAGCTGTTGCTTTCCACTAGACCCCTTGACATCTGTCCTATCCATGTGGCAACAAGGGTCCAGTTGAGGAGTTTAGCAGGAAGTATGCACAGATTTGGGCAGTTGTTCTCAGAATCCTCTTTCCTAGATTTCCCTCTAATCTTCAGTCACTCTGTCAGTCCTGCTCTAGCTTCTGATGCTTCAGGCAAATAAGATGGGGGCTTTTGATCTTGGTGATCCTTTGTCATAGGAGCTTGATTGTCTAGATTGTACCCTCACAGGACTATTAGGGTAAGAGGAAGGGGATGATAGGGAGGTGGGGAGACAAGAGAGGGCAAAAGAGGTGTTAGGGAAAGTGGAAACAAATGTTATATATGTGTGTGTGGAACCATCACAGTGAAATCTTTTAATTTGTATCATTAATATGAGTTAATTTGGGGAGGGGATACTAACAGCTTCCTCAGGGAAAAAGCTGTCTCAGTGTAGATCTCACCCAGTTTGTTTCCTTTGGTTCAGTGACACAGCCATTGTAGTCTCCGACTATTTTTATTCACCCTACAAGTGTTCAAGTAGTTTTAAAATGTTCTGCTAACTATGGGTAATGAATTGTTACATGCAGGACAGTTCGTCCATTGCAAACTGCATTGGTATTTGTGAAAGAAAACTGAGCTCTAGGTGTGATTTCTTCTGTACTTTTTACCTGCTTGGAGTTCTTGATGATCCTTGAATATATGACTGTCATCAGTTTGGACATTTCCTAGACATTATCTAGTCAAAGTTTGTTTTGCCATTTTATCTTTCCCACTCTCTTAACTTTACACAAAGCATACATCTACTCTCTTGAACTTTTGCTTTCTTTTTTTTAAATTCTTGTTTTCTCACTGATTCTGTCTGTGAATCTTTTCTAAAATGTCTTGTAAGACACAAATTTTTTCATCACTTGTGCCTAAATAGTTATTAAATCATTCCTTGAGGCACAAATTTCAATTTTTATATTTTTCAGTTGTAGAATTTTCACTTAATTCTGCATGTTTAAGCAGCTATCTACATGTTTACTTCAATATTTAGAATTCTCATGTCTGTCCTCTTTATTTTTCTCCTGGACTTTGTTCAATTCTTATGATTTCAAGTATTTATATATTTTAACTCAGCTCCAAAACATTATATTTGATAAATTTTACAAATAATTTGAGCCTTTTTAGAGATGTATTTAGCTTGATAAGCATTAATTTCTATCTGAATAGAATTTTATTTTTTTTGTCACCATCCCACTGTGTAACTTTTGGGGTCTTAATCTGTAATATGTATCAGGGTCTTTCTTTTTTATTGAGGCTGCCATATTCTCACTTTCTAAGTCTCTCAGCTACTTCCTTTATATTGACAAATACCTTAAAAGAAAAGTGGGCCAAATTTCATACACATCTTTTGGCCTCTCCTAAGTCCAGAATCTTCATTTTGAATGTCCTTAATAGGTTCATGCAAATTCCTGAGATTTCTTAAAATTGTACTTGACAAGAAAGTTGGTCCAAATGTACTCTATCGTGAGGTCTAGAATCTTGTATAAATTTTAAAGGAATAATACAGCTAATACAAGTAAATATATTGGCATGACATTTTAGCATATTTCTAAAGAACTGATCTAGAATAGACTGTTGGACAGACTCCTTTTTAAATACATATTATTTATAAAATTATAGGAAGAATATTTATATCCATATAAATGTGTATGCAATCCCTGGTAATCAAAAGAATTACATCTGGCAGGTAGTCATCTCAGATTTGTTCTCCATTTTATTCCCCATCTCTTTGGTTTTATGTGAACTCAGGTCAAATAGTCATCACTCAATTCACATGTGAGTCCTTATTATGTACCAGAAACTTAATTTCTAGTTATAACTATGGAGGGAATATCAAGAAGGATAAAGAGAAGTTAAAGCCAAAATGTAGTAGCTTTAATTTATATAATAAATACTCATATATGATATTCTTCTTCCATAGTTCCTATTAAATGTGAAGTAGGCATAGCGAACAGACAAGACTCAGAAGATGAGATAATTGTTTATTTATGGATCATCTTTTTTAATATTTGTTGTCTCAGTTCATTAGTTCTTTTTAAATCACAAAGAGGAATGTAAAGCATGAGAAATAAAGATGTGATTGGCATGTTGGAAATTTCTGTTAATGGGAATTGAGGTTGGAAATTTGGGAGGTGATTAGTCCATCCCACTCATGCATTAGTAGGTTAATTAATTAGTAGATTAATGGGTTCTGTGAGAGTCACTTTGTTACAGAAGTGAACTCGCTCTGCCAAGCTTACTCTGCCTCACCGTGATGTCCTCTGACTTTCTATATAACACAGTCAGCAGGTCTTCCCTACATGCTAGTGCCATGTTCTTGGACTCTCAGCCCCCAGAATATATAAATAGAGCTCCATTTATATATTAGCCATTCACAGCTATAGCAATAGCAAATGCACAGGTACAGTTTACCACGAGAACATTTTAGATCATAGTTTACTGGGTTTCCTCTTTTCCTTTCTCTCCTTCCTTCCTCTCTCCCTACCTTCCTTTCATTTTGTGGAGAGGAAGGGAAAAGTTGGTGCCTTTATATTTCATCCTAAAAGGAAACTATAAGTACTAAATAATAGTTTATAGATTTCGAACAGCCATTAATAGATACCAAATGATATTTTTAAGTTTTATTTTAAAATGACAAAAAATTAGATTTTCTTTTTTACACTAGGAATGACATTTCTTGCAAATTAGATAAGTGAATCTAAGATAAATTGAGAGAAATCACAGGAAATCTACTAGTGGAAATAGGACACATTCTGGAATCTATTGATTTTTAGAAAAAGTAATGCTGAATGCAACAGTAGTTGGACAGCATTCCGGGCACATTTGCTTCAGCATCTTCCCGGAAGCTCTTGCAGATGTAATTTATCTCAGTGCGCACAGGTTCATGAGAACTTTTAGCAATAAGCTGCCTTGTTTCCCTCTTTGTATTGTACAGCCAGCCATTGTGCTTGCATCCGCTTGCCTTCGCCACTCTCTCCATTCCTCGTTGTTATTCTCCTAGTCAGACTCTTCCTGTTCAGAGGCTGCCAAGTTATCCACTCAGTCTCACTGTGAGAAAAGCAGGCTGCATGGAAATATATAGTCTTTTTCTTTTTAAAAACAATTTTAAATTTCTATAAGTCAGTGAAATGAGCCTTTTTGGTAAGATCTTCAATAGCAATAAAATGCTTTCAAAAAAAATCTATGTCAGAGGCTACTCTCACACTTGCATTCTAGTCTAAGAAGTGTCACTCTATGCAATCTCTATATTTCTGAAAATACTGTTTCAACTAAGTCCCCTTAAAGAAAGCGTTTTTATTTTTAATTTTTTGTTACTGGGCATTGAGCTCACCACCTTCTGCTTGCTGGGCAGGCCTTGTGCTATGAGATAACTCCCTGGCCCAAAGAAAGAGATTTTAACAGAACTACTTTAATATAGAAGTTGCAGAAACCTTAAGGGACTTACTAAGGTCTCTTTTGATGTTAGTCTTTTGAAAATATATTAGAAAAATTAAGTCACTATAGGACCTAACAGGACATTTCAACTTATGCTGGTTAACGACAGAACACACTCATTTCTTGTTTAGAATAGCCAAACTTTGGCAAACAAGATGTGTTTTCTCTGATTAGCAAGATGTAAAACGTGGAAGCTTTGGGGAGATCCATTCTGAATTTCAAATTTCAACCTGGATAGACTATCACGGGCATGTTCTCCTCTGAAGTCTTTGCTACCATGTCAGTATGCAGTTTTGTTTTATACCTCTGGCTGTTTAGTTTCTAATTGAATGACAGTTAAGCGTTTCTAATCTAATTGAAATTTACATTTTAGGGATTACTTTGCATTATCACATGGATATGCAATATCCTTTTCTTAATAATAAATGAAACAAATGACAGATGGATTTTACTTTTCCTTTCAGAAAGTCATCATAGCTTTTGTTTGATCATTAGTGGTTATCATTTTCACACAAATTGTTACTGTGATTCTATGCATTAATCCTGTATTTTGGCATTTAAAGATCTAAATACTTCATGTACTGTGATCATTTGATTAATATACTTTTGATGAGGTTATAATTAAAAAAATGGATTTCCCATAGCTCTCATTTAGACTCTAAATTTAAGTGCTTTCCTGTACCTATGATCATGAGGTATTTTACATCTTCTTCATTTTCCTACTGTAGTCAACTATACTTTAAATCAAATTTGGAGGCCTTTAAAGCTAAAACTAATTTTTGTCATTAAGTAAGGTAGACATAAGTGTACAATAATTTTTATTGAATTTAATTTTCATGTAATTTTTAAAGTAAGGTCCTTAAATCTTGTGAGATCAAATTACTAGAATTACATGATGATCTGACATATGTCTAATGACTGAGATCATTTAAGTAGTTTGAACTTTTTAATCTAGATTTTTGGTTTCTTATTGCTTCTAATTTTCTCCGAGAAAAAAGTCACCTCAATGGTGACCTGACTGTTGCTTTCTACCCTATTGAGTTCTCTTAAACTCACCCAATGTTTTCTCCCACGATTGTTTCTAGTGTGGGGTGCAGTGAAGAAGTTGGGCCCCTACCACCTTCTTATTTCACCATGACATTATGGTGCTATGTAGTGTCAACTACCAAGGAACAGTTCTGACTTGTAAAGTTATGATGGTGATCATAATGATAACAATAATGACCCCTACCATTATTTACTGAATATTTTCCATGTATCAGTACTGTGCAAAGAAACTTCCATATAGTACTTTAATCTTTTCACAGTACTTAAAGGTAGGTTGCTGTCCCTCTTCCAGAGCTGAGAAGGCTAAAGCTCTGAGAAGTTAAAACATTTGCCCAGTGTCACATTGGCGGTGAGTGTTGGCGCCAAGGTAAGAATGCTGTGTTGATCCAGTTCTAAAAGCTCACTGTCTTTCTTTTATTTTAGTGATATTCTACCTTGAATCACTATCATACTGTCCTGGGGAATCATTTTTATAAAAATGGAGAAAATTATGGATTCTTAAACTGGGCTTTGAGAGAGACACACTTGAGGTGGAGCAAAGAATTCTGCTCCCAGTATTTTAGCAGCTGCTTTCTTCGTACTTGGGAATGGATAATTCGGGAAGTACATGGTGGTTTTCCAGCAGGTATGGGGCCTATGTTCTTTTTGAGGAATATTTTTCCATTTTGGAGCTTCTAAAATCAATCTGCTTGCTTTATTCTTTCATATATAAGGAATGAATACTTTACCAAATTCCAATTCTCACACATTGTAAAACCTATGGACCAGGTAAATTTTTTAAATGGAAATTGTTAGGTGTTCAGAAAGTGAATGACTCTAATAACTAGGTTTCAATTTTTTTTGAAACATTAGTCATTTATAATTCTTTGGTTTCAACAAAATTGAAGAAAGACATAATTGAGTTGTCAATTGTTTTTAATGGTAGGTCATAATGTGATATTTTACCTATAATGTGGATATTCTTAGAATGGCTTTCCTTTATATAAGAAATTTTCAGTCTCATCTACATTTTATGTGAGAAAATCTTTACACACATGAAAATGAAAAATAGAATTGGTGGCTAAACTTGTCCCAGTTTGCCAATATTTATTTGTCCATAGATACATAAAAATAAAACTTTATATGACTCATTAAAATATACATTTCCAGTAAAATTTTACTTTTTAAATTTAATGATCATTAATGAAAGGTTGTAAAAATATTGTGTTTCAAGTATCATTAATAGTAAATGTGTTAGTTAGTCTAGAGAGATTGTTACTATCCCGTCTATGGTTATGGGAAATATATATACATATGCATATATATTCATCTAAATAGCTCATTTTTAGGTATATTTGCTAAAATATGATAGGGCTTTCAAGGTCTAACTGCTTATGGACTTCTTTAGAAGGAAACTCATTCAAACACATTCCAGAGACTCAGAGAAGGTATTATAAACAATTTAGTCATCCTTTTGACATAGCTATATATTCACCATCTTTGTTCCATAGTTGCTGTGACCCCAGTCACTGACAATAGGTGAAGACCATCACTTTCATATGCATGCCAGCAAAAAGCTACTTGTTGAGAATAACATGTTCATTTTCCTGTCTGTAACCTAATCTCCATACGGTTTGTAGACAAGAACATCCTTCAAATCAGAAACTCCTAAATTCTTCTGGTCATTGCCAATCATACTATTACAGAAAAATATAGAGACTTTACTATTTGAAAATTTCACATTATACCAAGTTATTTTTCCAAAAACAGTATAACTCCTGTATAATCCCATCAAACCACACCACTGTGTCATGTTAGAGAATTTATACAAATTTTAAATTACCTTAAGGATTTAGCAGCATATGCTAGTCTCAGCTGGAGTGAGAATATGTTCTTATCGCTATGTACTCTGGAGTATGGCAGTGCCCCTTGACTTATGCAGTAGGAGATTTTAGTTGAATTGTTTAGGGGAGACTAACTAGGTGGTTTTCACCTGGTTCTAGTGGCAACTGAAATTTTTTACTTGTTAAGGCTGGTCATGAGCAGTCATGTGTCTAGGTGACCAGCTCACTGTAAGAGATGTCCATGTACAGACTCATACTTCCCAATAGGGAGGTGCTACACATACTGTCATGCAGCTGGTAGTTCCAGACTTGGAGATAATTTGCATCCTTATAACACAGGTATGGGAGCCTCGGTCTGAGATCTCCTGATCTCTTTCAATGCACATCCTTCTGTTATTGGTGCATTGAAACTTTTGCCTGTGATAAGGCTGTTCCATGATTGTAAGTTATTGTGATTTGTTTTATTAAGTAAATACCTAAGATAATTATCTGGTAATTGACACATGTAATATATACTTTTGCATTTTTATTCATTTGTAACAATTGTCTCATGTCAGTTGACTTAGTTACTTTCTTATTGCTGTTACAAAATACCTGGCCCTCAATGTTAAAAGAAAAAAGTTTTACTTTAGTTTACAGTTGTAGACGTTTCAGTCCATAGTTGATGGGCTCCAAGGCAGGGTGACAGGGAAGAAAGGACATGGAAGAGGAGAAACAGTCCATGGAGTTTTAGGTAGAAAGAACAAGCAGTGACTTTGCCTTCCATCGTTCCCTTTATATTTCATTTGGGCTTACAAGCCTATTTGTTGATGCTACTCACACCCCAGGTTGGGTTTCTGTTTTTAGTAAATCCATTCTGCTATACTCAGAATGGGAATTAACCAATCAGTAAATTGATTCAGTTATCACACCCTAGTCCAGTTGGTCCAGTTACTCCCAAAAGCCGCACTATGAGCACATGAGGCTTTGGTGGAGGGGATATCTAGATACAAGGCATTGCATCTGTCAAGTAGAGATTAATCATTTTAATTACTAGTATTTATCTTCCAGAAAACTTTGATCATATTAGTAGTTGTTATGCCATTTTCTGATTTGGACTGCATGGGTTGGGATTGATTTCTGCACAAAGGCTCCAAAATACATATCATGGTCTAAGAATATATGTCATAGTTTGATAAACTCCAGGTCAGTATTAAAAAGAATTAATTTTCTACCTTCAAAAATTGGAAGCAGCCTATGTATCCATCAATGGTTGAATGGATAAAGAAAATGTGTTATTTACATACAACAAAGTACTACTCTGCCATAAAGAAGAACAAAGTCATTTATCGGGAAATGAATGCACTTTCAGAGCATAATGTTAAGTAAAATAAATCAGAAACACAAACAAATGCCATTTGGTTTCTCTTATATGAGAAACACAAATTAAAAATAAAGAACAAAGTGAAACATAATAGGAAGTGGATCATGAGATGTAGAGAGGAAGGACAGAGCAGAAGGAAAGGAAATGAAAAAAATGAATTAAATGTGTTATGTTCATGTGCCAACTCTGCAGAATAAATGTAAACATTATGTAGTGCAAACATACTAATAAAAAACTGGGAGATTTTGTATATAAAAATCAATTGCTTCTTTCATTATAAAAAGTATTAACAGCCAATTGAATATTGCCACCTGGTAACAAGCATGTGGATTGCCCACCATCCATTGGCCAAAACTCAGTTATATAGCACTTTTAAGAGCAAAAGAGCACAGCAACGGTAGTCTGGCTGTCGGTTCCAGAGGAAGAAATTTAGTGAAAAGCTATTCAAGTTTGGTCTTGGTAATGCTCAGGTTTATTTTAGTATTATCATAGACTCCTAACCTATTAAAATTTCAACAATCGAGATAGTTCCCTTTTCCATAAAATTATAAATATTTATAAACATGAAGATTATCATTCAATATTGATGTTGATCTCCTTAGTCATCCTTCAGGAGAACCTGTCTTCTTCTGTTCCTCTTTTCTAAAGTATAATGTAGATCTAAAAGTTGGCTTCCAGAGTTGGAGCTATCTGTATTTAAATTTGAGGCCAATCACTTGCTAGCAGTATAAACTTGGGAAAGTTGCAGTACCTCTCTAAAACTATTATCTCATCTGCAAAATTGTTATAGAAATAACAGCTAACATTTAGTAATTATTATGTGTGTGAGTCACTTTCCTGTTGCTGGGACAAAATCCACAACTTAAAGGAGGAAAACCTTGTTTTGACCTATGGTTTTCAGTGAATTCAGTTCATCGTTGGTCAGCTCCACAATAGAGACAACATGATATAAGAGCCTAAGAGAGGAAAGCTACTCTCCTCAGTGAAACCGGAAATCAATTATAGAAGCAGGGAGCAAGTAATAAAAAATACACCCTTTCATGTGGTGTCCCAACAATCCACTTCTTACCACTGGGCCCCACCTCTGAACATATGACATTTGGGGGACATGTTAGAGATGAGTCATACCATTACATTACTGGCCCCCAAAAGCTCATATCCATCTCATTGCACAGACTGTTCAGTTTAATTCTAACAAGTGGCTAGCATTGCAGAAAGGACAGTCATCGCGTTGCTGAAAAGTTCAAGTCCAAAGTCTTCTCTGGGAATCAAGGCAAAGTCTTAAATTTAAGCTTCTATGAAACTCAAAAAGAAAGTTCATTACCTCCAACAGATAGTGGCACATACTGTGGCAAACAGTAAACATGTCCAATCCAAAAATGGAGAATAGAGCAACAGAGAGGAAAGCAAAACTGAAAACTAGTATGGCAAACATTAAGTCCTATAGGTCCATTCACAGCACCTGCTGCATGTTGACATGATGTGAAATCCAAAGCTCTAGAGCAGCCTTATTTTTTGCACTCCACATGTTTTTTTGGGCAGGTTTTACTTGCTTCCTTGGAGTTTTCTTCATCAGACATTCCATATTCCTGGCATCTCCAACTTCAGTAGGTACTACCGCACTTTTGGTTTTACTCTCTTAGTTTCATGCACTTATGAACTTATGGCATGGATGGATACACATTTTTGCCTGGCCTCCCAGCGTTTTCCTGAAATCTGAGTGGAAGACTTTGTGACCCCACTACTTTTGCATCCTGTATGCCTGAAAAACCACCACCATGTGGATGATGGCAATGTCTGCTACTGGTTTGAGTAGCTTGCCTACCTTGGGCCACAGGTGTAGTGGCATTTGAGTGCCTGAATGACTGAATTCAGGGAAGATTTTTCCTAGGTATTCCTGAATAAGCATGGTGTCCTGTGACCTCCATTCAAATCAAAGTCTTTTAATTTACCCCTTTAGGCCTTTCTGTGTGGGGTTTGTTTTCTAAAATGCCTTCGAAGCATCATTCCTATTACCCTTATTCAAAGTACTTGGCTTCTTTTTAATGCTGATCTTTTCAGCAACTATGTTCTCATTGGACCATTTCTGATGAAGCTCAAAACTGTTCACATCTTTTGCTCTACATTTTATCATCACACTCACCATAAAACTGGTTAACAGCCGCAAGAAGTACACGTCACTGTGTGAAAATTGGGTGGCTATAAATTTTTCTTTCAAATCAATTATTCCACTTCCTTGAAATTCCACTGGATGCAAAATGTTAGGATGTGGACAAAAGTTAAATGATTTTGTTTTGTCTTTTTGAGAGTTTCAAATGTTCAAGACTGCCTTGAATTCACTTTGTAACCTAGGCTGGGCTCAAACTCAGTGATCTTCTTGTCTCAGCCTCCCAAGGACTGGAATTACAGGTGTGAGCCACCACACCCAGAAAAAATCCTTACCAGAATGAAATACGCACAGCTCCTTGTCCAGTTGCCAATACAGTCCATATTCCTGTCTGAAACCTCATGAGCCTGGCCTTTACTGTCCACATTCATATGAGCATCCTGATCTTCTGAGTCCCCCAAAAAGCACCCATCAATCTTGACTTACAGAATTCCAGGGCTTCTCTAGGTAGCAGTTAAAACCTTTCCCGGACTCCTCTAGTAAACCACTTTCAAATGTTTCTAAGCTGCATGGTCAGGAACAGTCACAGCAATGATCTCACTCTTTGTACCATTTGTCTGTGTTAGTTAATTTCCCTTCATTAAGCAAAAGTTCTGATACCTACAGCTTACAGGAGGCAAGATTTATTTTGGCTCAGTTTTTAGAGGATTTTTTCAGTATTTGTTTTGCCCCAAGGCAGAAGCACATGGTAGGAAGTCATGACAGAATAAATATGCTCATCCAGTGGCAGCCTAGAAGCAAAGAGGTTAGGTAAAAACCAGCAACAAGAAAACACACTTCCAGGTCTGTGCTCCACATCTTCCAAACTCCACTTCTGAACACATGACTCTTTGGGGGAAAATTTAAATCTAAATTATAATATTATGTATCACATACTTATACTAATTCCACCAAGAACTCAGTAAGGCACATCTGTTGTTGTCTCCCCTTTATAGAAGAGGAAGCAGAAAATTTAAGTGATGTTGAGGGTGAATAGCTAAGGAATAGTAGAACCCAGAATATAACTTGGACTCATATAATTCAGTTCTGAAGATTCATGCTTTTAACCATTTGGCTATGTCATTTTTTCAATATAGTACATATTTTGCAAGGTTGAAGTAAAGATCAATTTCTTTTATAAAAAGAAAACTGTGAATGAAGGAAGAAATCCTCATGTGTCTTATAATGTGAGTAAGCCAAAGTCCAAATCCCAAGTCTCCTCCAAGATGTGAGCCCCTGTGCAAATGAAAAGTTAAATACCTCCATTATTCAATGGTACAAGATAAACATTACCACCCCAAAGGGTACAGACAGGGGGATACAAAGAAATGGAACCAAAGCAAGTCCAACATCCAGCAG
Source organism: Dolichotis patagonum (assembly GCA_004027295.1). Lineage (NCBI taxonomy): Eukaryota > Metazoa > Chordata > Mammalia > Rodentia > Caviidae > Dolichotis > Dolichotis patagonum. The sequence continues at coordinate 1,407 of PVJX010021986.1, read as the reverse complement.
GGCAAACATTAAGTCCTGTAGTTCCATGTGGAACAAAGTAATGTGTGGCAAATTGTGAGCTCCAAAAGGCTTATATATCTCCACTCCTATAGCACTTGTGGTTACAGCTCCCATGGCTTCTCTTTCAGACTGGATTTATTTCCTCCTTGCAGATTTCCTTACATGATCCATATTCTTGGTTTTCTCAAACATCTGAGGTCTCCATTGTAGCTTTGGCTTCACACTCATAGCTTCACACATTACCCTCTCAGTAGCATACTGCCTGACTGCTCAGGTCTTCTGTAATCTGTGTAGAAGGCTTTTTAACTTCAGAACTCTTGCATTCTGTGTGTGCCTAAAACCAGAACCACATGGATGATGACAAGATCTGCTGCCAGCTGGAATAGTAGCCAGGCTTTCTTCTCTCTTTGTCATAGGGGTCAAGTGCCTGAATCACTGGGCATTCTGAATCCAGTTCTAAGGAAAATATTCTCTCATTTGCTTCTATTCTGGAAGCTGGGGCTCTGTGTCTTTCTATTTTGCAGTTTGAGGATGCAAGGAGTGAATACTTGCTGCTTCTTATGTTGCCCTCAAGCCATCTTTTCTATTTTCCATTTGCTTCTCAGCAATTGAGGTCTCCTCAGCTCCATTCTTGCAGTCCACAGCTTTCCTGGAGCTTCCTTTGTGGCCAGACTCACATTTTGAATCATCCTGTTGGGCTGTTTATTCTTGATTCTCAACATAAATCTGGCTAAATGTCTCCAAAAATAGCCACGCCACTGCCTCAACATTAGACTGCCTTGAAATTTTTTCTGCTGGTTTATAAAGTGTACTGCCTTTAATCTTAGTATCAGGAAAAGTCTCTGGACATGATCAAAATGCAGACAAACATTTTATCAAGCCATAACACACATCATCTGGACTCCAGAATCCAATGCAGTCCTTACCAGCAGAAACTTCCTGAGCCCAATATTTATAGGCAGGATTTCTATCAGCCTCTGGTCTCTGAACTCTGATCATAATCTGTACAAACAGCCTGAGGCCCTCCAGCACTACTCTTTCAGGTGACATCTCTAAGCCTTTCAAACTCTTCCCACAAGCTATTCCCAAAGGTTCTTGAACCAGATGGTCAGGTATAGTCACACCAACAACCCCACTTCATTGGTACCAAATTTTGTGTTAGTTATTTTTCTCTTATTGCTGGGACAAAATGCCCAACACTCAGAATTAAGGAGGGGAAGGTTTATTTATCTCACAGTTTGTGGAAGTTTCAGTCCATATTCAGCTGGCTTGAAAGCATGGTGGTGTGGCATAGGAGCAATTTTTTGTGGTGGCAGAAAATAACAAAAACAACAAGAACAAAAAAAAGGAAGAGCATGGAGAGAAGACTCTTTCTGTCCCTGTGTACAGGACACACCCACTCTAGTT
>PVJX010021985.1:0-31186 GCA_004027295.1 Dolichotis patagonum | reverse complement strand
TTTTCAGATTATTTTAATGGCTTTTAACATGGTCCTCTATCCTCTATATAGTAATAGTTCTATCTAGAATATTTGATTGTATTTCTCGTCCAATACTAGTAAAATGCAAGTCCTACATATAAACTATAGTTTTTTAGTAACAATAAAAAAATTGTAATCAGATAAAAGTAATGCCAGCACATTTTACTTAACCCCATGTATCTAAAACCGTATATCAACATATTGCCAATTTTAGAAGTACATGTTGTACAATTTAAACTTTTTCAAATGCTTCCGATTCAGTGTGTGTATTATACCATGAGCACATCTCCATTGGAACTGGGCGCATCTCTAGCTTCATAACCACGTGTGCATACTAGCCCACATTTCGGACAAAGTCCAGAGGCTTGGCCAGATGAGTTGGGACATTTAAGTAAAACAAAGATCGTATTCTTTCATTTTGGTCTTCAGTCTCCTCTTTTGCTCCTTCCTGGAAGGGCAAGGCATACAGCAGTCACACATGAACACGTTTTGCCATATTTAGGCACTGATACGACCCCTCCAAGTTCAAGAAATAACTTACTTTGCACTTACGCATGAAAGATTTTAACACAAATCAGATTACCTAATTTCAGGACCTCTGTTAAATAGTAATTATTAATATAACCTAAAAATCACTTTTAATTATTTTTTTCTTACTCTAAAATGTGACAGCTGTGTTGGGAGGGGAGAATATTTTCTTAACATTAAAAAATAATACAAAAAAATTTTTAAAGAAAACTGCTGACAAAGGAGAAATGGCTGCTCAATACGTTAACCCCCGGGCTTCTGTCCAGTGGATCTATTGTGCTGTCTCCCTCAGTTTCTTTCCCACAGGACAGCAGCCCCATCACAGTGGGTGACCTCATAAAGTCTTTCTCCTTCTTCATTATTCGGCTCATGTCTGTTACACTTAATGCTCCCACCATTGTCCAAGACAGAAAGCACAGCCTGCGATTCAGGAAGTGCTCCTGTCGTCCTCACTGGTGGGTGGAGCCCAGGCTAACCAGACACCCTGCGTTTGACACACATCACATGGTGTCCACGATTCCATGCCTCAGATACTACTCCAATTTGATATATGAGGAAAGAGGCTCCAGAGAGTAAGTAAATCCTACCAAGATCCCTAGGCTATCAGAAGGGGCTAAAACATTCCCTGTCAAATTGCAAATCCCATACCCTGTAGGGGAGCATTGCCTCCTAGACTCTGAAAGCAGCTGGTTAGTATTGCAAAGTCACCTACAATTGGGGAAGAATTCTGAAAAGAAAATAGTCCAGTTGTAGGCTAAATTAAGTCCAGCTCCAGAGTTGACTAGCTCTGTTACCTGGCTGAAGTCTTTTAAGCATTTGAATTTCAGTCCCTGAATCTTTAAAATGAAATACTCCCTCCTTTTGCAGATGAGTTTATTTTCCTCAGTAGTGTTATGTCGCAAATACCAAGAAACTGTCAGATTTTTATATCATATTATGCAGTGGAGTATATGCAAAATTTTGTTAACAAATTTAGGCTAATTGGGTATCAGGCTTACTGTTAATATGCTAGGACAGCATTCCTCTTTGGAGTTTCTTTCCTTGTCATAGAACAGCAACAATATGGAAATTGTAGAATATATTGTAATGTTGTGGGTAATGTGTTTTAAACATTTGCAGGTTTTTGAACCATAACTATAATGGACCTGTTAACAGAAACCTGTTAAATACAACCATCTAGTTAGAATTTACTGTCTTATAAGCAGTGTTGGTATTCTGTGAAGTCGCTTTATCTGAACTACTACTTCCAGAAATTATCCTTTCCTCTCTTAGCTGTGTTTATTGATGGCTGTGGAAATGGCAAAATTATTTTATGACACCAAAGTAAAGACTCAGAGGTGGGGATATGGAGGGAGGGTGGTTAATGGCTGTATGAGTGCATTTGGATAGGAGGAATAACATTAATGTTCTAATTCATTTAATATTTCAAAACAGCACATAGACTTTTGAATATTCCAAATACAAAAGAAACAATAAGTGTCTGAGGTGAAATCTATGCCAGCTACCCTGTAACGGTTGATACATCATGTCATCTTGAGAAATTCAGAAGCTTAACTGAGTGACTCAGCAGTTCTACATCCTAAAGTGTAGAGGACATGCGCTAGGGGGCTGTTTACACGCTAGGATGATGATGTTAGGATTTTCGGCGCAATGAAACAGCGAAATGAGATGAAGAGACCTTTGTTTCCCAGGACATGGAGAGAAGTCCACAACCATAGACAGCCTGGCCTTCTCTAACCCGCACGTGCGGGTTAGGGTACTCATTTAACCTCTGACTGGGGTGGTGCTTAGCGTGGGCACAGGTAATGCACAAGTTATTGACTAGGGCCATTTTCACACCACTGGGAAAGGTGACTACAGTTTGGCCCCGCCCCTTGGTCCTGCCTCCCACTGCAGCTTTCCAGGGCACAACTCTTTCATTCCCGTCTTTTTGTTGTTAGGAAAAGGGCGGAGTTTCTCTCTCACTACTTCCTGCTGGAAGGGGGAGCTGTATTGGGGCTTAGGGAGGTTGACCGGGATGATGGTTGATCCCCATATAGAAGCTGGTACCAGGTGGTTTGGCCAGGACAACCTTATCATTGGCACATGTCTGTATCTTGGACTGGAAAAAAACAAAGAGACAAGGTGCTGTGAGGAGGAGGGCCACTATTATATTTAAAACCCAGGGGAGGTAGGAAGAAAGGTGCCTTTGATTTAAATGTGTCCTTTTATCAGGAACATGGTGAGGTAGAATCTGAAAAATAAGTGTGGGGTTAGGAGAAGTGAAGTTATGAGAGGTATTTATTGTCCAATCTTAAAGGGTAAAAATTAAAGGTGTAGGTAGGTAGGGCTCATCTCTGGTCCAGGAGTTGAGTTGGAAAGAATAAGAGGAGTGGGGAGAGCCGTGGCTGTGTCACTGTAAGGCAGATATGAGCTTAGGCCCTCAGGGATCGCTCGTTTGACTAAACAGCTGAGAGTAGATAGCACTGAGACAGTTGTCATGTAGAACGACACGAAGATGATCTTATGCATGATGTGGGAGTCTTTAGGAAAGGCTGTCAAGAGTCCTGCTGTAAAAAGATAATAAAATGTAAGGAATGAGGAACCAAATTGGATAACAACAACATGACTTAGCCTGAGAGCTGTGGCTGTGAGGTCTCTATGAGACGGAGACAGGTGGGCAACAGAAGATGAGATGACCACTCAGGATGGTTAGATTCAGGGTGGGGAGGGCACCGCTTAGCTTGCGTGATGTGAAACCAGGATGGGAGTCCAGCAACTTTGATCACAGTTGGGGTTGCTAAGAAGACCAGGTAGGGGCCAATCCACCTTGGTTGTAGTCCTGTGGATTTTGAACATTTGAGATAAATTAGATCTCCTGGGGATATGGGGGTATCTGGCTTGGTCCCTTCAGAAGGTTGAGGAAGGCAGAGATCAGCATGTTGTCATAACAAGTGTCGGAGGAGGGAGAACATTGGGATGTAGTCAGCAAGAGGAGGGAGACTGTGGGGTAGGAAGATTGTGGAGTAAGAATGGCCTACCATACATAAGTTCAAAAGGACTTAAAAATGTAGGAGCCCGGGGAAGTGCCCTGAGCTTGGCTAAGGCTAGGGGCAAAAGTTGAGGCCAAGGTTGGTGTAATTCTAAAATGAGTTTTATAAGGTGTGTTTTTATGAGGCCATTTGCCTTTTCTACTTTCCCTGAGGATTGAGGACGGTATGGAATATGTAGGCGCCAGGCGATGTGCAAGCTTGAGGATACCTGTTGGGTTATTTGAGAAATAAAGGCTGGACCGTTATCTGACTGAATACTCTGAGGCAGACCAAACCTTGGGATGATTTTCCTGTAACAGGATGTTAGTAACTACATCAACGGTCTCACTGGTTGTGGGAAAGGCTTCTATCTATCCGGAAAAGGTATAAACAAAGGTGAGAAGATATTTAAGAGTTTTATGCCGGGGCATGTGAGTAAAATCTATCTGCCAGTCCTGACCAGGAGTATGTCCACGAAATTGATGAGTAGGGAAGGAAGAGGTGCTATGTGTCCCTGAGGAGAGGTCTTAGCGCAGAGATGACAGGAGTGAGTAATTTGAAGAATGATAGCCTTTAGAGAAGAATGTGTAACTACTGGGGCTAAGGGCCTGTATAGGGCCTGTGATCCTATATGGAACCAGTTATGTAAGTCAGTGATAATGTCTAAGGCCTGCTGATCTGGGAAAACAAGTTTTGATCCCTGGAAAATCCATCCCTAAGTGTCCTGTGTGTCACCTGGCTTTTGAAGTAACTGTAGCTGCTCTGGTGAATAATTAGGCTGAGGTAGACTGTTTGGAACTAATGGAAGAAGATGAGAAGGATAAGGCCTTTGTGCAGCTAACTTTGCTTGTGAATCTGCCCTTAAGCAATGGGATCTGCAGAATTTTGGTGTCCCCTACAATGAATAACTGCTGCCTGCTTTGGAAGTAGTGCTGCCTCTAGGAGTTTAAGAATAAGAGGCGCATTAATGATGGGGGTTCCCTGAGAATTGATAAAACCCCTTTCTTGCCAGATAGAGGCATGGGAGTGTATAATGCTAAATGTATACTTTGAATCAGTATATATATTTGTCACTTTGTCCTTTGCTAGTGTAAGAGCCCTTGTAAGGGCAATAAGTTCTGCCCTTTGGGAAGATGTCCCAGGTGGCAGTGGATTAGCCTCTATAACTTTTGACTGGCTAACTATTGCATATCTTGCTCTCTTTTGGCTGTCCGTGTTTGTTGAACTGCCATCTATGCACCATGTGTCAAAGGCTAAAGAGAGAGGTGTGCTGCTGATGTGAGGGAAGGGGTTGGGAGGCATCTGTAAGGTCTCAACACAGTCATGTGGGTGGGAAGCAAGGTGGGAAGCAAAGCTGCCACATTAAGAGGACCACTAGCCGCAATAGAAACACAAGGGTCCTGAGAGAGGGCTAAATGTACCTGTTGAAGGCGAGAAGGGGTCATCAGGGCAGGGAGTGCCCTGTGTGATATAAGCTCACTTAAATGATGAGGTCAGTGTACTGTAATAGACTGACCTAATGTAAACTTTTTAGCTTCCTGTGTCAGGAGGGCTGCAGCCACAAGGGCTCGGAGACAGGGTGCCCATCCTCTTAGTGTGTTGTCTAACTGCTTTGACAAGTAGGCTACTGCTTGAAAAGAAGGTCTGTAAGGTCAGCAGCAAGAGCTTGGCTAAAGAAGTGAGGACTATCCCTGAACCCTTGGGGAAGCACTGTCCAAGTAAGCTGTTGAGACCTGAGAGTGTCTGGATCACTCCATGTAAAATAGGCTTGGCATGGGTAGCACGGGTGGGATTGGAGGTATCCCAGACTATGGGATTGGCCAGAGAAGAAGGAAGGGGAGGGGAGGACTTTGCGGCGCACTGTGAGGGTGTTTGGAGGACTAGAGCTGTAGGGAGGGCGAAGGTAAAGGAGGAGTTAAGCTTTTGAAGGAGATCCCTGCCTTACAAGGGTGTGGGACCTGTTGGAAGTATTAGGAAGCTGTGGGTAAGAAAGAGAGTCTGAAACCGGCATGGAACAGGCCCTGTCTGCAGAGGCTGCATGGGTTGGCCGTCACCACCCGCTATAGAGACTGAGGGCTTACTACAACGGCCTGAAAATTCAGGAAGAGCCCTATATATGGCCTCTATGTCCACAAGTACAGAGAATGACTTACCTAAGACCTCCAGTGGGACTTGGGGCTCTGAGAAGGATACCTCAATGGGGGGCTGTGGACCCCGAGCCCCATCAGTCCTCAGCAACAGGTCCAAGTGTATCAGTGATGAATCCGGTGGTGATGAAATCTCCTGTGAGGGCAAGGAGTCAGAGGATGGCTTACCCGCTCTCTGGCGGCTAGGACAGTCGCTCTTCCAGTGGCCCTTGAGATGGTGATGGGGCAAGGCCCCAGAGGAACGTCAGGGTGGGGCACTGTCTTGCCCAGTGTCCTTTTTGTTGCACTTGAAGTATGGTCCGGGAGGGGCTCAGGGAGCTCCACCCTGTCTCGGTTTACCTGTCTCAGAGCTCCAAGTGTCACTTCTAAAAGATCAGATTATTTTTCCTTTTGATTTTTTGTTGTTGAAAACATGAAAAGCCACATTAAGAAGGTCTCCCTGTGGGGTTTGAGGGCCAAGTTTAGCCTTTTGTCTTGGGTTCTGGCCTCCAGAGGAGGGTATCTGTCCTCTCCACAGTCACAAGACATCTGGTTTTTATCTTGAGTAGATGTACAGCTTTAAGTCTAAAGGAGACAAAGGCAAACGATCAGTTAAGTATGCAGGAGTCAAATAACAGAATCAACAGGGTATTTATGAGTAGTAATGGCTTCCCATAAGGAGGATAAGGCTAAGGTCCAGGGAATTTTAGAAATTGACATGTCATTTACTTGTCATACACACATTTAGGCTTTACAATGGTATAAGTACCTCCTGTGCTGTTAGAATGTCTGATGCCATCTGATTTTTGGAGGATGGCCTGTTTTATTAATTTTACCTTTTTATTTAGCAGAGAGAGATCAGCTGCAGTGTCATATAACCTTTTTCTGGAAAATATCTGGTGGATCCCAGCGAAAGGAATTTATAATTATGTAGTTGTTGAACATCTATAAGATTGATAACAGTATAGTGCAGTAAAGGCAGTAAGCTTAATATAGAACATTAAATGGAACTATTATTTTGTACATTTGAAGGCATAAATATACCATCAGATCACCAACAATGAATCGTAACTTTAGTTGGGGTGTTTCCCATAAGGTTATGGAGATCATTGGGGCCTTTAATTAATAAACAAGAGCTGGTTTTAAAATTAACAGGTGGCCACTTTCTTATTCATCAATTGAAGTCCTGTCCAGTGTCTCCTCGCCCAAGGGATTTTGTTTAACCAATTTTAACATTTTAATCAGCTGGTAACCAAAGTAGAAGCATGCTTTTTAATGTATAACCCAAATAAATCCTGATTAAATGATCTGAAAATGTAAGAGGAGGAAAAAAAATTACTGAGCTCATATAAAAAGGAACAGCTGTTTACAGAGCAGATTTAAGAGTGCTCTCAAGGGCCGGGGATTTAGATCAGTGGCTTAAGCGCCTGCCTGGCAAGCGTGAGGTCATGAGTTCGATCCCCGGTACCCCAAAAAAAAAAGAGTGCTCTCAAATATATTTGCCCAGTTTGACTAGTGTGAACCTTTTGTAGATTAGTTAATAGAGATATCTTGAAATAAGAATGGCAGAAATGTAACCTAATTTACAGCTGACTCTTTGCTAGGGGGATAGGAACTATTTAGGGTATCAGTCCTCAGGATATGGGTGCATTTGTATGGTCTTTTGCCTTGCGGCCTGGTCCACAGGAAGGTGTCAACTGCCCCGGCAGTTAGAGAGCTGGGGGGGGGGGGTATGGGAGAGAAGGCTGTTGAAGGATCTGGTGGGGAAGAGGGAAGGGTTTTAGGTACAGTAGAGTTAGCCAGAAATATTTGAGCTGTCGTACATGATTTAATGAGAGAAGAACACGTCCTTAAGGAAAGAAAGGCCTGTATATACGAGATTTCTGCCAGTTTGTCAGGTGTGTACCAGAACTCAAAAAGGTTCCTAAGAATAGAAGGGTCGAATGTTCCCTCCTCAGGCCATGGGCTGCCACTAAGGTTGTAGGTCGGCCATGCCTCCTGGCAATAAAAGATTAGTTTTTTATCCTTTTTAGGCCCAGGGCGCCAAGATTAGGAACCAGGCGCCCCAGGGGTGTGTCTTTGCGGGACAGGAAAAGGTGTTCCCCATTGTCCAATCAGAAGTGAGCCAAAAGAACAATTTTGCCTCAGGATATGAGAGATTTAACTTTCCTCCCAAGGAACGTAAAAATTGTCCGGATCACACTTATCAAAAGAAAATCGTCACCTAATTTTGGAAGTGTGATTTAAAAAATGGTCCTAGCTTGAATCCATTGGTCGTCACCAAGGGTATGAGTGGGGATCCCAGAAGATCAGAGTAATAGTCCTGCCTCAGACTGTCCAAGGAACATGAGAGCTGTTAACTTAGCCTCAGGACGGAATGGGCACTCAGTGTGGGGTTGCCCACTTCAACAGAAAACCCCGGATGGAATTTGGCTCACCTGCAGTAAATGAAATAAGCCAGTGTTAATCGTAATGGCGGCGACAGACTGGCTCCATGTGGTGAAAAGAATAGGAAAGAATCCAAGATACGTTCCAGTCCGTGAGTTAAGGGAGCTCAAACTGGAGGGGGTGGGGGAGTCCCAGGAGCAACACACACAGCCATCACGGTCAGGGAACCATTATGTTAGGATTTTCAGCGTGATGAAACAGCAAAATATGAGATAAAGAGACCTTTATTTCGTGGACGTGGAGAGAAGTCCATGACCATAGACAGCCTGGCCTTCTCTAACCCGCAAGTGTGAGTTAGGGTACTCCTAGAACCTCTGACCGGGGTGGCGCCCAGGGCGGGCACAGGTAATGCACAAGTTATTGATTGGAGCTATTTTCACACCACTGGGAAAGGTGACTACAATTTGGTCCCACCCCTTTGTCCTGCCTCCCACTGCAGCTTTCCAGGGCACAACTCTTTCAGTTGTGATGGCTGAATCATTATAGCCACTTGAGAAGTTTAGAAGTTTAAGTGACTCAGCAGGGGACCAGGGTCCTCACTTTTAAACATGCTCAGCCTGTGTAAGAGGAGGGCAGGAAGATAGTGTGAGTGCTACTTACCATAGAGTGGATATTCTGCTTACGATGTAAGGGAGGAAAAGAGACTTTCTCTCCTTCCATTTTGCTCCTTTTGCTTTTGCTGTCTCCCACTGCCAAGACTGTTGCCCCCTGCCACACCACCCTGCCTTGGAGACAGCCGATTATGGACTGAAATTTCCACAAACTGTGAGCTAAATAAACCTTTCTTTCCTTCATTTTGGGCATCAGGTATTTGTCTCAGCAATGAGAGAAAAGTAACAAAGAATGCCCTAATCTGATTATTACACATCATATACTATATTGACAGGTCAAATTTTAGATTGTACATATGCACAATTTCAAACTGTTAATTAAAAAAATATATTAAGTAAATATATTTCCAAGAAGAAAAGGATACCAGAGAGACAGGAGGGCAGAGTGGTTCATGCAAGAGTGGTCTGTAGGCAGGGAAGGTGCCGGCTGATACTCAGAGCAAACCTTCCTGCCTCTAGTAGCTCTGGCGTTCTCTGCAAGAGGCATGAAGCTCTATTTACAACCTCTGAGAACTCTTCAGAATAATTCCCTTAGTGCCCTCCAGACTCCTTTTCCATGCCTTTAAGTCTTCTTCCTCAATTGTAGAGCCTTCTTTTGGATGGTATGTCTAAAATTTTTGAGCAAATGAAAAGCTTTTGCAATGTTGACGCATCATGAGATGTGTATGTGAATGTGTGTGTAAATTCAAATACTTCCCAACTAGAAAAATACAGTCCAAATGACTGGATAAGGAAACTAATGTCCCATTAGATAACATATCTTCTTTGTTTTGCTTTGCTTTTGTTTTGTTGCTATTACTGTTTTTCTGTCCTGGGGATCTGTGGGGAAGAAGATCTTATTTCTTGGAAACCTTATCTGCCTAAGAGCAAAATCTTAACCAATCACTTGTTAAATTTGATTTTTTTTTTCTTAACAAAAGCTATTTTTAAAAAAAAAATTTTTTTTTCGTACCAGGGATCAAACTCATGACCACGTACTTGCAAGGCAGGCACTTACGCTGCTGAGCTAAATCCCTGGCTTAAAATTTTTTTATAAAATTGATTCTTTATCACCATGGAATCCTCAATGAAATGTTGAAAGATAAGACCTGGGAAGAACTTGGAATCCCAAGTAGATTCTTTATCAATGAACACCCCTGATATTAAAGCAAATAGAAACAGAAGCAACCAGCACTTGAAGGTGTACACCACAGAGCAGGATGGGCTGGGGTGGAGCAGAGCTGAATCAAAATAAACCACACAACCAGAGATGCAATCAGTGATTTCATTACTTCAACTACTTTTACTTTCTAAAGATCATGAACAAACCACTTAATTGGAGTCACATTTCCTTCTTCTAAATTTCAGAACTAAAATGACCCCTGGCTGGTTTGCTGCTCTGTGACCAGAGGTTCAGTAAGTAAGCAGAGTGATGCAGTACCGCCCCAATCCCATTCCATGCCCCAAAATGCCAAGAAACGGGCCTTGTACATACTAACTTTGTGATACATGTATGTGAATCGTGCAGAGATGGCTACCTTAATTTTCCATCTTCTGGCCTGAAAACTCTTTGGGAGATCAGAGCAGTTGGTTCCCAAAATGAAATAATCAGACATGAAGACGCTCAGCTTTGCCCACTGTATTGCATTTTGATAATCCACCTCTGCCAGCGGTTAACTGCTTTAGTGGAAAGATGAATACTGCTTTGAAAAGCAGCACTGTAAGTGCAAATACTGACACAGCACTCTTGCCCCCATAGGAAGGTAAACGCAAATGTCTTGCTCCTTCAGAAATGCCTGTGAGCAATTGCGTGAGCCAAGTCCATGAGTCCAGCTGGCCTCAGTGGGCAGTGTCTGTGCAACAAGGAGCCTGACCATGGAGTCACAGGACCACTGGCCCCAGCTCTGCTTCTGACTAGGTTGGGTGGTACTTGCATTGCTTTATTTGAACTCTTATTTTTCTCTCTAGCTAAAAGGGCTGAGTTTCATTACATGCTTCTCGATGATGCTTGAATTGTGATTCTCCAAAGCATCCCGAACTCTGTGATCATATTCAAAAGTTTCTGCATAGCATTGCTGCTTAATTCTAGCCTCCTTTTCACAGGAGAAGAATCAAGCAACTTCAAAGGCCACATTTCTGAATGAGAGAAGATCCTGTGGTCACTGATGCTCACGATATTGTTGGCCCAATCACTGCAGACTGTACCCAGAGGATGGGACTGGAGCCAATCAGCAGCCCCAGAAACAGTGACCAAAACAACACAGAATGAGGAGTCAGCCGCAGACTCACAAGAGGCACACAGATGTGTCTCATATAAAAAGGAGTGAAGATAAGGGACAGCAGGGCTGTGACTTTATTTACATTCAGCAGTCAAGGTGAAAGGGAAGAGCCAAATCTGACCCTGTGTGAGCCCATCCTCTCCCTGTGACCACTAAGGAGCGATATCCCTGCAACATGGACCATGCAGTCCAGGAGTTTTCACCAGGGAGTGAAGGGATTTTTGTAACTCGTACTAAATGTGTAACTCCAATCCCTTGGGCGTATTCGAACTGGACACCCAACATTTCTGTCATCTTCCAATTTATGTCCTGGGCAGGAAATATCCCGTTGACTGTGTAAGACAACCTGAAGGAAACACTGGACCTGCAAAATATCCCGTGTGTGTCCAAGTGTCTCATATAAAGGGTTACACATGCCCTGATCTCATATCATATAAAGGGTGTGCTCAGCTACTGAGAATCAAACCACCTGGAGAACACCCTTTGCTGGTGTATCCTATAACAGGGAAGAACATGAAAAACAAGATATTTCTGTTCTGTATTTGTCTTTGTCTTCTTCCTGAGTCATTCAACTTCCTCTTCTCTACTGGGAAAACAGCATTTGGAGTATTTCTGCTTCTTGGGAGAACATCTCTAGCAGAAACAATGTCCCTAACAGCCACCGTGGGCCAATGTCCTCTTCGGGATGCTATGAAATCTGCCTTCAGGGAGCTGCCGTGGTGCGGAGAGTGTGTGGCTCCACCCCACTTCAGTCCCTGTGACCCTGCGGTTCAGGAAAAGCCACTTCAACTTCCAGGAGCATCCTTTTCCTCATTAGGAAAGTGGGAGGAGAATGAGTCACCTCAGGGGCCTCCAGAACTGGGGAGACCTTGACTACAGGGTCCAACACAAAGCCTTTGGCAATTAAGATGGTAATTAATGCTTTGATAATGCTAACTCATCAAATATGCTAATAGCCTAGAATATGCTAATATGCTAATAGCCGAGATGGCTCTACTACACTGTGCAAACTATTGCATACAAAAACCTGAGGCACATTCCACACACCTTCCCCTGGCCCCGACTGCAGGGAGCCCACCTGGGTCCTGTGCCAGTGGGTGCTTGAGCCCAGCTGTGTAGGTGGGTGCTGGGGAAGTGAGCAAGTACAGGGCAGAGAGAAGGGAGAATGGGATCCTCATCGTGGTCATCATGTAACTTTCTAAACAGCCCAGAGGTGTAATAACAAGACAATGAGAATGATGCTCAGTGTTTATTTAGGCTTCATCATGTGCCTCTCAATTCACGCCTTAGGATACAGTTACATGTTAGCTCTTTGAAGGACGGACATTGTGGCCCGGGAAGGTTAAGGAAAATGGCCAAGGTCAAAGCTCTATGAAATGAAAAAGCCTAAACTCAGGCTCCATTTGGCTCCTGGACTCACTCCCATAGCCCTTGGAGATCCCCGTATCAAAAAGCAGGTTTTGTCGTCATCACCACCACACCTATCCCTCCCAGCATCTTGCAAAAACAGTAGCACTCCAGCCCTGCCTGGACTGTCTGCCTTCTGGCCAGGCTGGGCTGGGCGGGAGTCTCTGCCATCCTCACCAGCCAGCAATACAGTCACGCCCCATGCCCTACCTCACCCTCGGGAGGCCCTTTGGCCTCCTTCCTGCTCCACTTAACCTTGTCAGAGCCTCGACTGCTCTACAAATCCCAGACAGCATCCTGTGCTGCTAGGCAGGGTGAATGCCTGGACCCCGGGGAAGTGACCAGGTGGCTCAGCAACAGCACTGCTGTCACCCCATAGGCGTGAGCAGGGCCAGAGGGGTCCTGCATGGACAGGACTGAGATGCAGTACAGGCCTCCCTGCTGGCACTGCCCTGGGGATGCAGGTCACCCACATCCCTTCCTTCCTGCAGCCCTGTCTGCCTGCCGAGGTCCCTCTCCAAAGCCAGGTACAACAGCTGTGTGGAAAACAAGGCATCCACCTGCCCACCTGCAGCTCACCTGGGGGATTCTCTTCTTCATCCCAGAAGTGACCCTGCTCTTCTATCTGCTGCACACCCCGTGTCGTCATCAGTGATGAGTGAAAGGAATGTTAAAGCTGTCAGAATCGGCATGGAGTCTCTTGTGTCAACCCTAACAGCAACAACAGTAACAACAACAAAAGCAGTAATTAAGCAGGAGATGATGAAGGACGCGTTCTTATACCTGGCTGCCTGGTAATAACTATCACAAACGGCTCAGCCGCACTACACACTTGCACAGAGGTCATCACAGCCTTATACAAAAAGTGCTTCTACGAAGAATCTGTCTGATCTCAGACTGAAGCCACTCTTGCTAATCATTGTGGTCAAGGATTGCTGTGTCAAAATAGCTTACGTAATTCTTGTGTCACTGGCTGAATACACGATAGCTTACCATGGCACTCACTTTGCACTGCTGAGCCCTGCTATACCACTGCCGTCTTCTGCTAGTCCCAAATGAGTGGCATTATTCCTTCACTCTCATGTCCTGTTTAACTTGTCACCTTGTTCTCTCCAAGAGTGGGACCGTCTGGTGTTTGTTTCAGGGTTGATAGATTTTGGTGGAGTTTGATAGAAGTCACCTTTAAGGACATGTGTTCTGCATACACATTTAGTATCTGCAGGCACTAGAAATGCACACTAGACAGAGCATCTTCACCAGTTGGGTACAGGTGAAGAAGAGGTAACAGGATTCTCAAAGCCCACAGGAATCCTGCCTGAAGAGGTGCACAGCTGCCAGTAAGTGACTGCCATTGCATTAAGGCATCTCTGAGCTCCTCAGAGGGTGACAAACCAGATTCACTGGCTCTCAATGTAGCAAGAGCGTCTCCCCGGCACCTTTCCTCTGTGATGCATCTCCGCAACTGAGGCGAGTCTGTGACAGATTACAGAATGCCTAAGTAACTGGAAGTATTGTTTAACATGCTCTAGAGAATGCAGCACCTTTAGCCCCTTTCCTATAGCTCCAGGCTGTATAAAGAATGAGCCTTATGTAAAATCCCTGCTGGGCCAAGTACTATATCTCTGCAAAACTTCTATAAACCATCCTTGAACTCCAGACTCTATAAAAATGCTATCTTAGTGATTGGTCTAAACCCTAGCTCTGAGCCTCCAGGAGCATTCATGGTCTGCTAGGTTTTCTTTGCCTTGCTCTTCTGGTATCATTTTAAGAAAATCTATCTTTTGCAGGTCTTTAGTAGTATATATATGTGCTGATAAATTTTTCAATAAATTATTGTGAGTTCACCAGCATCTCCATCTTAGGTAACTTTCAGGACTTTCTCTTCTGACCTTTAGAAAGTCCCACATAGACCCTAACACGAGCTGCATCAGATACATCTAAATAAAAGCTACTCCATATTTCTAATCTTCTGGAATAACAAATATGCAAACTTTGTGTAGCTTTGGACCTAGATCTGGTCACACAAAAGAATTAGACAGTCCAGAGACCAAATTCAACCTGTTGTCTCACCTCATTTTCCATGTTCAGGTGACTTGGAACAACATATCCAGTTGAGAAGTCTTCTACTGTGGCCTTTGTGATCATGCCATTGGTCCTATACTTAGCTAGGTTGACTTCCTGATTATCAGACTCGCTGCTGAAAGGGTTCAGGTTTTCAGTGTTCAATGCCTGATGCATTCTAAACACCCCTTCCTCCACCCCGGGCTGCCCTCAGTTTCAGCACACCTTGAATACATTCCAGGTGCTCCTGTTGTTGAGATCACATAACCACAGCAGGCAACCATCACAGAGCCAGTCTAAGGACAATCAGAAGACTGGCCTTGAGAAATTAAGGTTTCTAAGGTAAATCAGAGGACATCTTATTTTCCATCAAAGACGCAAAGATGTCATCAAGGGGTTTTGCTCTATTCTTGAGTCCATTTCTATCTCTGTTCTCCTTGTTGACATTCCTGCTGCTTAAGCCCAGGAAAGCCTCATGATCCTGGCAGGCACAGAGGCCACACCACCACCTACAACTGCTCTGTCCAGCACCCTGGGATTCCGCTGAGGCGCAGCACCAGGAGCAGGGCTTGCCCTGACTAAGGAAGCCTGTTTCGTGACTTCCTTTGAATCTGGCTTTAAAAACTGCTCAGATTGCCTGGTTGAACAATGACAGTTTGCCTTTATTTCACAGATGATTTTTACAAAATGAACACTTTCCAATGACAGGACTTTCCGACAACAGAGAGCTTTTCCAGAAATTTCTGCATAGGTGTCAAGTTCTTGGGTTCATGTATCTGACTCTTCACAAATCTTTGTCAAGGGAAAGTCTTTTAAACAGCACCCTCTGAGTAATGTATCCCTTCCATACACTAACACCCTACACAGCCCAGATTCACACTGGGCACTGTGTGTACTCGTGTGAGGTGAAGTTGGTGGGGTCCACACCTCACATAGCTCCTCTACACCTCGACAGTGCGCTACTCCATAGTCATCCTCTAAGAGATGCGCTCACCATGTGGCTTACCAGCTGACATAGCTTCCTTTCCAGAAATCAACATATGACAAAGTGGTCTCACGGGATGTACTTAACTGTATCTAAATCAGTCTCCACCATGCTTTTAGTTAAAGGCAACCACAAGCCAATTACTTCATTGTCTTTATACAGATTTTAACAAAGAGGAAGAACAGGAAAATCATCAAGTTCCTGCAACCTAATAAATAAGCAGTGAGGTTTCTGGGGCCATGTGAGGAGACAGGATCACATGGCTCCCCTTCCTCTTGCATCCCTCACGCCTCTAACAGTGACCAGTATGACTAAGCTGACATATTAGGCTCATTAGATAAGAAATGCCTTGGGGAGCAAGAAAATGAAAACCTGACTCAGAAGTCTAGAGATAGATAATTTTTGGTGTTGCCCAACCACTAAAATATATTGACTAGAACCCAGATTTTCCATCTGCTTCGTCATCCTTAGCTGTCAGATTTTTTTTCTCTGTGTCTTTCAGGTTAGGGTCTCAAGATGGACAATGAGTTTTCAAGAAAGTCAAAGAGGAGACATTTCCAACTCCTACTTGCCTTTTCCAAAGAAGCAAAAGCACTTCCAGAAGTCCTCCAGAATATTTTCATGTAGTTTGATGATAAAGACTAG
This sequence comes from Dolichotis patagonum, assembly GCA_004027295.1. Classification (NCBI taxonomy): domain Eukaryota; kingdom Metazoa; phylum Chordata; class Mammalia; order Rodentia; family Caviidae; genus Dolichotis; species Dolichotis patagonum. The sequence goes on along the minus strand of PVJX010021985.1, from coordinate 15,085 downwards.
GTATTTGGTTGCCCTTAGCTTCAAAAGAATCTAGAAATCAAGTGTCTGAGAGAGAACAACAGGAAGTATTTAGCTTGATTACTATTCATCACCTGGAGCTGGGCAGCTGTATTCGTCAACACACAGCCCCAGCTTATGATTTATGAGTGGTGGTGGGGGAAGCATTTATTCCTTATTTACGGAAATGTAAGTTATCTATGGTTCTGCTGGATTTGGTTAGGATTGACTGGATCTAAACTGTGTATGTTTTTAGGTCTGCCCCACATGTATGTTAATTCTGGCACTACTAGCCACCATAGCATGCTCTTCTCATGACAAGCGGAAGACATGCAGAAAGCCACATAAATGTCACACAAATGTACTTGGAGTCTGTGTTCATTTCATATTCAGTAACACTCCATTCAGCAAACAAAGCACTTGACCAAGTTCAACATAAGTGGACAACGACATATATTTTCCTACTACAGTGGAAAGTGCTACAAAGTCACATGCCAAAGGTGTAAATGCATAAATCACTATGGAGACAGAATGAAAGACGGGGGAAATCCAATATAGCACCTCATGCCATCAGACCGGGGCTCTGACTGCAAGAAAGAAATAGTTGTTGAGTAGCCAATCAAAAGTATCTTTCACATTAGGGTAGTTGAAATAAGCCTTAGAAATTTATTTTTCCAATTTAGTTGGCAGAAGAAAAAGAAGAAAGTGATGAAAATGTAGTTATAAACTTCTTTCCTGGGCTGGGGTTTTCTGCTATAGCAGTGATACTGATTTCAGAAAGAGCAGAGCTTGGTGTGATTACTGCAGAAGCTGGGAATTTTGAGTCCTATGATCTCCAACTGAATACTCTCCATGTGGAATCCAAAGTATTTTTTAAGCATGAAGAACATGAGCCTCAAAGACTTTTTCATAACTTCCATAACTGTATGGAATTCCATGAGCATTTCTGTACATTTTTTAAAATCAAGCTTAACGGTATGGAATTCCATGAACATTTCTGTACATTTTTTTAAATCAAGCTTTCACAATGTTTTTAATTCTTCCAAAACATGTTTTAAAGTAGTTTATGAGCTAGTAGTGTAGTTCAGTAGTAACACCCTGCACACACACTCAAGTAATTTATTTTGGGTCAACTCCCTGAGCATTCACCCACCTAAGAGGTAAACCGAGAGAAAGTTTCAAATGTAAATTCTTCCAGCACTGGAACAGGATGTGAATTTGCCAAAGCGCATTTGTTAGTTATAGTGACAGCCAGCCATCAAAATGACCCCATTGTTGTTGGGCCTGGAGTGAAGCAGCATATCCTGGTGGGAGCATATGGAGTAAAACAGCTCAGGTCATCACTGTGGAGAAAAAAGTTTATCAGCGAAGGCCCAGGGCCTAGCATTGCTTCAAGGACACAGCTCCCACCTCTGAAGGCCTACAGACCCCCACCAGGCCCCATCTCTCAAAAGTTCCACTTTCTCCAGTAGTGCCCCCTGGGGACCGGAGCTTCCGCACAGGGCCTATTGGGAACATTTAAGATCCAAACAGTACAACACAATGAAAGGAAGTTGGATAAATATCAAATTCCAGTTCACCACATCCACTTCCATAATCTGCTATGAATAAATTTATACAATTGATCTGAAAATAATAGAGAAACAAAAAAAAATATTTTTTAAAAAACACTAACGACAATAAATGGCTCAAGAAGTTGTAAAGTCTGATCTGGGAGTGGTGGTGCTGCTTTAGTCCCAGTACCAGGGAAGCTGAAGCAGGAAGAATGAAAGTTTGGGCAATACTGAGTTCAAGGCTAGGCTAGACTACATAGCAAGACCTGTTTCAAAAAAAGAAAAACAAACAAAAAAGGAAAGAAATCTTAAAATCTGAAGATGCCATAGCTATTAAATAAATGTCATCCACAATCCAAGTTCTCACTTAAAAATTAGTAACAGGCTGACAACTTTATAGCCAAATTTTATCAGACTTCAAAAATGTTAATCCCTGCCCTAGAGCACACTTTTTAAAAATAAAGCACATGCGAACAAATGCAAAGCTACTTAACTTGTTTCACACTGCTAAGGTAAATTGAAAAAACCCAGACAAGGGCTGTATAAGAAAAAGTTGTAGGTTATCTCACTGACAAATACAGACCCAAAACACATTAGTAAAGCATTAAGAAATTATATTCCTTAGTGTACAAAACTAAAACTATCATAATCAACTATAGACCTAGAAATTCAAGGACTTTCAATATCGGACGATCTATTTATGAAGGTTATTGGCATATAAATAATATTAAATCCTTGGTAATACAAGAGATTCCTAGGAACAACAGATTAGATGAAAAGAAAGTAATTTCCAAAAAAGTGACTTCCAACATTTAAAACTCCTACAAGGAAGCCTCAAAAGCAACCAAAGAAACTGGAGTTATGGTGGGCAGTATGGGTTAGTGATATTATGGTGGTCAAAAGAAGAAAAAAATCTAAGGAACCAAGCACTGAGAGGTCAGATAAGATGAGGACTCACAAGTCACTATTACTTCTGCACAGTGGTGGTCACCACCTGTATTAGCTTTCCCATTGCTGGATGCAATATCCACAATTTAAAGAAACAGAGGTTTAATTTGGTTCATGTTTTAAGAGGTTTCAGTTCTTAGTTAGCTGGTGATAAGGCAGAAATATCATGGCAGAAGGGCATGGTGCAGCAACATTCCTTTGTTCACAGCCACTGGGAAACGGAACAGGGGAATAGTACTGCAAAAAGGAAGGTGAAAGAGCAGACACAGACCCCAAGACCACATCTCTATGACCCACTCACACATACCCAGAAGGGTTCTCCCTCAATCCTCTAGGCAGATCCCAAAGCCAGTCAAGTTGACACTTTCCCCTAACTGCCATACTGCTTCTATGATAAGCATAGTCTCAATGGACTGATGAGAAAGAAGCCTAGTTGGAGTAGGTGAAAGGAAAATGAAAAGTGAGGAAACAGATCTGAGAGACTATAGAGAATTCATTTCAGAAGTCAGGTTCTGAAGGGAAAATGATAAATGGAGTGGTAGCTCAGTTCTTTGAGGAGGAGTGAGATAAAAGAGATTTTGTATTTGTTATTAATTTTGTTTAAAGACGATGGGTACCAGAGCATATTTTATACCAAAAGAAATAATCAGTGGGTAAATGTTGATGATGCAGGAAAGAGTAGAGATAATTACAGGTACGTGCCTGCTTCCTCAGTCATCAGTACCTTACTACACTCCAACGTCGGTGAAGCTAGTCTGCAAATTTCCTGAACTCAAGCAACTGAGCATAGCAGAGAAAGGTACAGAGGTGATCTTGCTTAAAACCCATTACTTCAAATCTCAAAAGAGCAAAACAGTAAGCCTAGCACACTTCCCTGTACCTACTCTCTCCTGACCCTACTTCATTTTAGTAGTTAGGAAATGTGCTGAAAGATAACTACACACATTAACCCAGAAAAATTTAAGCTTACAAGAAATAATGAACAGAATATAAAATTGCTTTAAAAAAACTAATCATAATAAAACATTTCATTATAGTTAATGGAAGAACCCAATCTTCTTGAAAAAATTAGATTTGCAAAATTTGATTTGGTAGTAATAGTGCACTCAAATAAAGACCAAATAGAGATGTCATAAACAATAAATATCATTGTATCACTTACACAGAAAAGCTATCCTCAAAGAAAATATTTGAATTCTTTGTAACACAAGTGAAAATTTAAAAGTACTATTTTAAGAATATCAATCAAGGCTAGAAATAATCATTTGACTGCTGATATTTAGAAGGTCAAAACAATCTCACGTGAAAGTGTTAGGAAAACATTGTCCTACAGAGAGGTCATGATTTGACCAGTAGCATTTGGCACATCCCCTTCTAGAACTCTTCCTGTGCATTCAAACCAAACAGTAGAATCCAGTCCCCACAGCTCTTAAGATTTTTTCAGTAGGGGCAAAATATCTGAATGCATGTTTTAATCATTAAAACTGCCAGGGAATGTAAGATAAGTGGAGTGGAGGAGACTTGGGCATGGTGTTATAATTCACTTCCTTACAAAGAATAGTGGTTTCCTTTGACTTGAAGAAGGAACAACATCTTTGAAGTACATGCATTATATAAATGCATGATAAGAAAACTGTATTCCATGAAGAAAATCTGCAGCTAACAAAGGCCAGTGCTTTTCTGTGAATCCCTCAGGCCCAGGCTCCAGCTCTGTTGCTGAGCAGGCCAGAGGGTGCCATGGTTCAGTCTTGATAGGTTACTCTCTGTAGCCAGGATTTGTTTATAAAATTCCCTAGAATAATTCTGGACCAACAAAGAAATATGACTTAACTGCTTGTTTATCGCCACCCCACTTCCTTAATGGATTTTCTTCTAGAGGAGTAAGAGGAAATTATTATGGCTGCATAAGTTGAATAGTATTTTTTAAAATAAATTTTAGATTATGAATCTGGACCCCAAAGACCATCTAGGACTTTGATTATCTATCAGTGGAGAATCATATAAGAATTGCCTACTGCATTTTGGCAAACTGTTCAAACCATTGATTAGCAGAAATCAATCAGTTGACAAATGAGGAAAAAGAACCCAAGAATGGGAAAAACAGTTTTTTGCCAAATCCAAACCCAACCTTTAGATTCTTCTGGTGTCAGTCTTCCAGCCTTCTCCAACTAGTACTCAGTCACCTGCTTTCAAAAGAAATTTCTTACTACTACATGCTTAAAATGTACTTGGAACCATTATAACCTGATCAACTTTGAAAACCAATACACACATTTCCTTACCCAAATCACTCAAGTAAATGTGTCCTTACATGCAATATAAATCCTGCCTATTCATGTACAGGATTTAATTTTGTCTTCTTTGTCTCTCTTTTAGTTTCTCATTCAGGGGCTTGATTCAGAACACATGTATTATTCCTGTGTCCAATTAGAAAATTGTGGTTGGGCTTCCACACTACCAAAAACTATACACCCATAATTCACCTAAATCATGATAACTCTATTCTATTATACCTGTACACCATTTAAATAGTCATTGAGCAGACATGGATTGAAAGACTCTGATGTGAGACATCGACAGTCACAATCTCCCTTAACTGCAGCAAGAAGCATGACCACCAGCGATAGAGTAAAAAGGATGCTGGGCACCTGCATCAGTGTTCAGGATACTCAAAGTACTCTGGGGCCTCAGAGATGCTCTTGGATACAAAAGGAGGTGTAACTCTAACTTTGTGTTAGTAGACATTTATTACTCTGACAAATAATATACAGAGGACCTCAAGCTAATTGCAGAATAAAATTTTGGTAATGCTAAAGTGAGATCAGTTAGTTTTTTAGAAAATTATTTTATTTGAAAGAGAATGAAACCAAACAAAATAAAACAGAATAAAACCAACCAAAACAAAGCAATGAAATTGATACAGAACTTCAAAACAAGGTAATAGGAAATTAACAATGGCCACCATAATATTTCTTGTTATCTTCAAAATAGCTGCCCATACCATCAGACATAATAAAATCAAACAAAACAAAATGGAATAAAATCAAAGGAAAAAAACAGTGAAAATGACACAGAACTTCAAAACAAGATAATTTTAAGTTAACAATGGCTGCCATAATGCTTCTTGTTATCTTCAAAATAGCTGCCCAGATCCAGATCCTCAGACATAGGCATGTAAAACTAACCAATCAGTACAAGAATTAAGTTGCTTCTTTACTTCTGTTATCTTTTCACAGGAAAATGTGAAGACAAAGGCGCTAAATACAACCCACACAGAACAAGTTAAGACACAGACACAGCAGAAATTAGAAGTCACACACGTGAAACTTGTGAAGGAATCAGTTAGTTTTGAAAGTGTATTGTGTTGTACTTCAATGAACTGAGCCAGTCATCCTGCAATCCCAGCCCTCTGAGTGATTGAGGCAGGAGGATCACAAGTGCAAACCCAGCCTGAGCAACTTAGAGACTGACCAAGATGATGTTTCAAAATAAAAAGTAAAAAGGCACAGAGGGTGAGACTCAGGGCACTCCCCAGTAATGCAAAAATTAAAACAATATTTTAGTTGTCTACAAAGTGCAGCTACCATAGCAGATTCTTTTTATCTGAAGATAGCAGCAGATATACAGGGAGCATTAAAGCAACAAGAAGAAGCTTTGAGGACTTTCCTGAATCTTGCTGCAGTATTGTCTGCAAAACAATATGGGGAAAGATTTAAGATAGAGAAGAGAGCAAAGGTTACCTGATTGCCATTGTGAGGAGATGCGATTCATGCTGGTTCATTTGTAAATGATTCCATGAGGTTTTCCTAAAAGCTACATTGTGTGCCTGCTGTTTTATCACTGTACATCACCACAAAAACAAGAAAAGCGTGGACAAGATAAAAAAACTCCAGGTGCAAATTACATTCCTAAGCCCCTGCAAGAGTCTCTCAAAGTGTTGATAAGATCACCAGCAAGTAGTGACTGGATCTGTAAAATCCAACCTCAGGAATTGGAAAACAAATCCCACAGTCACTGAGTCAATACCCATTTTTAAGGAAAAGACAATAGTATTTATTGTGTGGACAGTGGTTCATTAACACACTTAAGTCTATTCAGTGTGTTCAACGCCATGTCTAAGGGAGCATATGACAGCCAAAGACAAATGTTCTCATGCAGACAAGTTCAGTACAGCTTTGCTGTATGATGGAATACAGACACTGATGGGAAATAGAAAAGGTGGACTGTAGAATAAACAGCAAAGTTTCCTGTGGCTGATTTACATAAGACTAAATGCAAGGACCCATTGTCTGACTCAACTAAGAAGTTTCTCAACCCAAGAAGCAAACTCCATATTTGGCATTGAAGAGAAGTCAGAGGGTCTTTCTGATTATTTACCTACCAGAATATCCACCCAGGGAGCACAAGCACAGAGCACGTGAGTGGGTTAGCTCGTCGTCAGATGAGGTCGTCACACACACAATGTCACTACAAAATGGGGAAACCCTGCCGAGCCTTGGGTATGACCATGAAAAGTGAGTGCTACAGAAAGGGAAAGAATGTTAACATTATTTAGTTAAAGGAGAGCTTTTAGTGGAGTTCCGGATACATCGTGCCTGAATATAATGAATAAACATACATTTGTAGAAGTTTGCTGGAAAATTTTTAAAAGACGTAAAAGAAGCTACGATCTTTGAAGGTAGGGTTTTTTTTTTTCTCTCTGCATAGAAGCATTTAAGAATGTCCAAGTTTAGACCACACAGGCTTATTCTGAGATGAAAAGCATTCATTTTTACTACACACTTTTGTATATCTTTCTGCCAAGACAGACCTTAGATTGTCATCACAGAATCAATTATACTCTTTCTACCCGGTACCCTGTGTGAAGTCACACTTTATCCCCACCTCCTAGAGATGCAATAGAAAACTTGCAACCCACTCAGTTGTGAACAATACATTTCTGGAAAACTAAAAACTTAAAAAAATCATTCTACAAAGCTCATATGGTATCAGTTTTAGAGTTAAGAAAAAAAATTGTCCAATTGCATTTGACCCCATTTGGCTAATGTTTAATCATTTTTTCATTTAAGGGAAAAATTACAAAAACAGTGAAACATGATTCAAACAAGTTTGACTCTTTAGTAACTTGACAGTCATCAAAAAATATCTAACCTGATATTTTGACTAGTGTCCACACCACCAATTATAGTTTGCGGTGTTGATGACTCATCAGAATGTGAGCTCTCTCATCTAAAAAACGAATGTATTTTTAGAAATTTCATAATTTCTCTTAGACGCTGGCTTTAGGTAAGAGGAAGGCAATTGGAGGAAGAGGTAATTCAGAAGGAACTTAAAGAATAAAACAGAGATTAATGATTTTTCTAGGAGAATTCTGAATTAATATCATCACACTTTTCTAAAAAATAATTTTTCCCAACTGCGGCTATTCACAAAAACTTTGTATTACTTTAGACTATTAACTTGCTTCTTGGTACAACACTACTTCGTCCCACAGAGGATAAAGAACTTTCATCACAATATTTCAAACATTCACACTTTTATATGAGGCAATGCCCACCACTCAGTCTCCACTGAACAGGAGATTATTGTTTTTTTCATCCTACCAAATCAAACTCATGCAAGTTGCTATAGTAAATTATCCTGATTAAAAATCTTATAAATTTCGTAGGGTTCTGAGTATGTGTTGGATTTTGCTATATAACTGCAGAATTTGCTCCTGTGGTCAAAGGTATGAGGCTAGTAGTTACCACAGTTTGTCAGGCTGTGCTTGAGACTGCTGCTGTTGCTCACTGTACCACTGTAGCCAGGACGTTGTACCTCTTCTAATCCATTTTTCCCTACTGTATGACAACACTGTGATTGTCTGGGGTCACGGCCATCACTGTAATCCAGTACCAAAGGACTGGGATCTGAGCCAAATAGACAGCAACTTCTCATCCTTAATACATTGGGAAGGTAGGATCTTGGGATAAACACAAAGACCAAGAACCACCTACATCTAGAAGACATCCCTGAGGAACAGACCTTTCCTAGGGAAGCCTCCATCCTAGGGACAAAGCTATCTGCTGTAAGAAATCTATAAGCATCAATACAGAAAACAAAATAAAATAAAAATAGAAAACAGAAAATGACAAAATGCAGAAGTAAAATGCAACCATAAACCCCCCAGCTCGCCCAGGACAAGTTTGTTTCAGTATAAATTAATTAATTCATATTTTATGTTTTATGGTTTTTTAAAGACATCCAAATGGAATTACTCACCCAAAGTGGATATTTAATAAGTGTATAACTGTCCTAAAACTCATACACAAAATACAAAGATTTTGTTCTTGATTTTCCCTCTGTCCATGTTAAGAAAGAATCTAAAGTGCTTGAAAATGTTTTTAAAAAAGAAATACCTAATTGCCAGTGACTAATCATTATTTAAAGGTGCTATCTTTTAGAATCAGCCTAGTCATATACTATCACAAGATATTTGGCAAACAGTTTTATGCTTACAAGCCTAAAGTTCCCTGAACTGAGATAGCTAGTAAACACAATGTCTTTGATGTGCTTTTCCTCCAGGGATTCAACTATAAACTACAAGATAATTGGCCATGCAGATTTAGCTTCCCCTGATCTGCAGCACAGGAGTTTTCTGAGCTTAACTTTTCTGAAGGCAAAATGTGTTCACATGAACGCACTATATTTCAAACAACTCCGTGTTCTTTTCCACTGAGCTGGGGGAAGAGGTGAATTCTTGTTCGTTTGGCACAAAAAAAGAAAGAAGGGTTTTCAAAGTAGTGCTGAATCTTATGATTAATGGTGTCTGCACTTAACACGTGTATTGCACAAGGTCCATTCAAACTTTTCTCTCTTTACTGAGTCCCTGCAGAGAATATGTTAAGCACGTTAATATTATTGTCACTAAAATCTAAGACTACATGTGATCTTTAAATAACATCAAATAATGTTTTTGTAGCTAAAAATGAGACTTTAACTGCCACCATAGTTTTTTCCCAAGGGGAAGAAACACTTGATAAAAATCTAAGTAGGTCCAAATCAAAGAGATTTATTTTCCATGTTTCAGCTATGTTTCTTAGTTTCTCAGCAGTAATTAATCTACCATTCACAAATCTTGAATTATGAAATAGCCAAACAAAATTTTTTCTACAGATATACAACCAGCAATAAAGGCCCAAGTTATAACTGCCAATCTGAATTATTATTATTATTATTATTATTACACATTTTTATACTGAAAAAATACATACTTATCCGCTTTAGGATGCCTAAACACCTTTTACAAAAGCTTCTCAATCTAATAATCAGTTTACATTTTAGATTGTTACTTAAAATAACATAAATAAGACAGTGTAATGAAAACATAGTAATAGAAATAATAGACATTAACATCTTTCTCAAGATTTGAAGTTTTAACTTATGTTTTTTCTAAAAATTTGGTCAATTATTCCCTCCGAATATTATCAATTTAAAAAAAGACCATGGACATTTTTCAAAGATAAGAACCTAAGTCAAATGTCTCTCCTCTACTGTAAGAAAGACAGATTTAAAAAAGAGGCATTCCCCAAACTAGGAGATATATTTTAAAAGCTAATTATCCTTGGAGTATTGTGAACCATAATATCCAGATTCAACTTGACCAAATGAACAGAAGTGATTAGCAGTTATGTACCCACAGGAAGACAGAACTTGAGGTGGCAAAACCTGGGCTGAAGTAACTTTCTCAGACTCTTACTAGTTAAGAGAACCTGGGGCCTTGGGGCTTAGATTTCACCCCACTAAGCCTCATCATCTACGCCTGTCATTTAAGAAAAACTAGATTGTGCCAAAGGATTTTTCAGAGGTTCAAGCAACATAAGGACAAATGTATATACTTCATACATTATAAAATATTCTACAGGTGCTACTTTAAAACATTTAAATAATAAAATCTAACACACTTTCTGGCTGAGCAGGGCTTCCATGAATTATTTAATAAAGGAAGAACACTAGAAATTCAACTGTACGTAGTTAATTATGAGACTCTCCAAAGCTGGGCTCACTTTCAGGACTGTTGTGCTATTACCAGTATCCCTGAGTCCACAGCTGTGGAAAACATACTCCATGAAGATCTGCGGCCCAAAAGGAAAACATCCCAGCTCTTGGGCTATTCAGAGTAGTGGGTTGCTTCACCCAGTACTTGATAATGGAGACAGAGAGGACACATAGCCAAGGAGCAGTCATTCCCAGAGGCCAGTGTCAAGTGCCAAAGACACCCATGAATCAAATAACTACCGAGATCCATAAAAACACTGAAAATCCTCTAGGGGCAGAGGTCAGGGGGCAATGAATCATGTGAGAAATGGACTTAATCTATTTTTGGTTGGTTAGGAAGCCATGCTGAGGAAGCTACAGCGGGCTAAAAACATGGAAGACCATTAGGCTACAGCGAGAGGGGGATGTTAGAGAGACTTCAGGCAGAGGAAACGGCCTCAGCAAAGCCATAGACTGAGCAGGACCTGCAGGGTGTGTGCACTGATGGAGCCCAAGGCTGGCCACTGGAGGTAAGGTGAGCAGTCTTTGTCTACGGGCAATGGAGCTTTATTAGAGGACTTATGCAGGAAGAAGAGCCATATTATCTTGTTTAAATCACACTGTGGAAAATGATTTAAGGGACTGGGGAAGAAGCGATCAAGAGTGAGCAACAGTAAGCTTGATTAATATGGGAAGTTTAATGCTGTGAGGAATTTGATAGCTTCAAATGAGGTGTGAGTGGCGTCTCCTGTCTATAAATACAGACCATGAGAAAAAGTTAGGAATTAGTCCTAAGGGCCTCCAACTTTTAAAGTGTCAGCAGAGGAAGAAAAGAAGGGGTGGAGAGGTAAAGGGACAATACAAGGATATGAAGTTACAGAAGAAAAAGAAAAAGACACTACTGAATAGTAGAATAAAATGAAGGCTGAGGAAAACACCTATTGTATTTAGTGGTGCAGAGGTAATTAATAAGAACTATGCCAGAAGAGAGATGGAGACAAAGACTGAGAGGGAATAAAGAAATGGAATCAATTTATTTTAAAAATTGTGAATGTGAAAACTGTAAGGTAAGGACTATGGTAGCACAAGAGGAAGATTGGTAGGGAAATATTTGGTACGTTTTAATCATCCCTCAGATTACAAAAGCCAATCCTTTAGTGTAATGGTCTAAAATTTCTTTCTCCCATTAGTTTGGGGTAGCATTGATCCTGGCATGTTTCGGAGTTGTACGTGTTGGAAGAGAAGATTGGAGATTGAATTGACTTATGGAGAATCCAAAAGTGAGAAAGACTGGGTCATTCATTCACTTACTCCACATCAGCAACCAGCCCACACTAGAGATTCTGGCTTCTAAAAGCTGCTCCCCATAGTATGATTCTGAAAAGGGGAAAAAAGGACACAATATTTCTTTACATAGTTGTGGGCCTCCTCACTTCCAAAGACTTCTTGAACAACTACATAAAGCCTCACCCATCTCTGCCATCACTGGCTTGGATATAACTCCCCCCATATCACATTCTAGTTGGTTCCAGGCTCTTAGGGACCTGACTTCCTCTTCTTCCCTGGAAGTTTTCTTCTAGCTGAACCTACTTTTTGATGATGAATATAGGATACCCTGCAATTCAGGTATATCAAACACTTGAAGTTTGTTTCTGACCTAGTTTGTTGGCTAGCTAACAGGAACAAATACAATTCCAGAAGAGGGCAACTCGCTCGGGTCCCCTTCTGTCTCCCTTCAGACAGAAGCTTTCTTTCTCTCAATAAATATATGCTGCTCTTAAAAAAATTCCAGAAGAGCCCAAATACTTTATGAAATTATAACTAAAACAATAAATTTTAAGGAGGGTTCCAGAAGCTGTCTCCCTGGTAGCTGAGTGAATCTAAGGAACAACTATTGTATAAGGTTTTTATCTTTGGGGAATATGTCAGCTTCTCTTTTTTAAGTGAAACATGACAAATAACTTGCCCATAGTAATGTTATATTTTTCTAATTTAAAAAAAAATCCAAAACCAAAGTTAGAAAATTGTACATTTAAAAATAAAAAAACAGGACAAAAGATGTGAATAGACAGTTCAGTGATGAGGAAATATAATTGGAAAATAAGCACATGAAAGAATATTAAACATCATCAGCTATCAGAGAAATGCAAACTAAAGCAATAAAATAAGTATCAGCCTTCGGAATGGCTAAAATAAAAATAGTTACAACACTAGTTGCTAGTGAGGATGTGCAAAAATTAGATCATATATAAACTGCTGATGGGAAGTGGTAAGGTACTTTTTTGCTAGAAAACAGCCTGGTGGTCTCTTACACAACTAATCATGCAATTATAATTTGACTCAGTAATTTCATTTTTGGGCATTTATCCCAGAGAGATTAGGTTACATTCACACCCAAATGTATACATGATCATGCCAACTATCTTGGTAATAGCCAAAAATTTAGAACATTCCAGATAGCCTTCAACAGATAAATGGATAAATGAATTGTGGTACATCTGCACCATGGAATATTACTCAGCCATAAAAATGGTATTAACTCTTAGAACTTCGATGAGTCTTCAGAGAATCATGCTGAATAGAAAAGGTAAGCTAAAAATTATGCATCATATGATTCCATTAATATAACAGTTCTGAAGTAGCATGCTACAAATGAAGGGCAGTTTAGTGGTTACTAGGGATTAGAAACGGAGCTGAGATCTGTGGTTATAAAAAGGCAGCAGGGGAGGAGATTCCTGGGATTCCGCAGTATCGACTATCATGATAGATACAGGACATCTTCACATGATAAAATTGTGTAACACTAAACACACAAATGAGTACATGTAGAACCAGGAGTGTCAAGCTAAAATCAGGCATTGTATTAAAGTCAGTGCTCTGTATTATACTTCGTTTCTGCAAAATGCTACCACTGAAAGAAAATAGGTAAATTATAAGTCAGAACTCTTGGTATTATGTTCTAAGCTACATGCAAATCTGTAACTACCTCATTAAGGAATTCCAAGTGAAAAAGAAGTGGCAAATTTTCTTAGCACTCTTTACCATTTTTTACCTAAAGCACCCCTCTGAGCAAGGCGGTGCTGAGGAACATCCTTTAGGAACACTGGCTCATCAGTTAAGGCAGCTGTGTCAATATGGCATGCCACCACAGGAGCTGGAAAATGGTAGTTTAAGCAGTTTCTTTAAAAAACATCCTGATAGTCAATAAATGCTTTATATTCTCTTCAAATAATATGCCAGCAGCCACACTCTTTAATTTTTCCAAGCCTTACTCTTTGGCAGCCCACTTCTATGAAAATGTAAGAAGGACCTTCCCTCTGGACAGAGCTGGAAAAGCCTCTTTGTTACCGGAGGGAACTTGGCCTTTGCTTCCCACACAGATAGCAGCGAGGTGGGGAACTCAGCAAGCAGCACCTTGGAGTCCTGGAACTTAGGCAGCAGGCTTGGTTCTGAACTTTCCTCTCTGCTCCTCCTCTCAAGGGGACATCAGAGTCACTAGAGGGGAGCTTATCTCCCCAGTTCTCAACAGCTTACCCCAGCAGCAACCAGATCACATAAAAAGCACCCCATCACGAACCCACGCTGATGCAGACACCAACTTGACCGAACATTTTACCATGTTTTAAAAAGTTATAAGAAACAGCCATACCTGAATTTTCTTAAACTATGAACAAAATAAGTGTGGTAAACCCTTTTTTCTCATAGTGACTTTGGGAAGCTGCAATGCTCTGTTGAGCACAAAAATATAATTCCTTAGTTTCGATTATGAGAACTAGATAGGACAGCGTTATTTTTGCCATCAACTACCGAGAAATTCAGATCTAACATTTGTTCTTTTTTACTCCTTTCAGCCTCAGCTGCAGGTATTTCCGCCTTTCTACAATTATTGACATCATTATAATTTGTCTTAAAGTTTACATTTTTATTATTTTATGCACCTTAGTTTCATTTTTTTTTTTTACATATAAAGTAGACATTCGAACCAGTGAGACTGTTAACAGCTCTGCTCCACAATCTGACTAAAACAGCAATATTAACGGTTATCCATCTTACCCACTCAAATATACATTCAATTATATCAAAAGGGTAAAATTAAACACAACAAAACAGAGCAAAGTGGATCACAAGAAAGCAATGTAAGAGACAAAAATTTCAAAACTAGACAATCGGAGATATTCACTCTCTATCATATTGACTCTTGTTTTCTTCCAAATAGTTGTGCATACTGTCACATATAGGGAATTCACATGAAACAACCTAGTATGGAATTGATCTGAGCAGGACGAGGAGGGCATTACAGGTCTTCAAGACCAGACATTAGGGAAGCCAAGAATGGCTGTCATAGTGTCTCTCATTCTCCTCAAAACAGCTGTCCATACCTTAATGTGTTTTGAACTTAAACAAGGCAAAGCAAGCTAAGACCACTTTGAACAAAAAGTGATAGTTTTGCTGGACTTCACATCATGACATTATGGAGTCAGCACTGGGTATTGTAGTGTCTCTTTTTCTTCAAAGTAGTTGTTCATTTCAACATGTGTTATATAGTTGGTTCTCATAAACTGTTTATAAGC
>PVJX010021984.1:0-31212 GCA_004027295.1 Dolichotis patagonum | reverse complement strand
CAAAGCAAAATTGCCTTTGCTATATCATTCCACTATCCTTGGACTCTATTTTTATTATAAATCTGCATTTTGGACTATTGTGGCTCCTTTGAAATTGAGCTGTGTTTTTTATTTTTTCTATTTTCTTTTTAGTTCATCATAATTTTTTTTTTTGGTATGGGGATTGAACTCAAGACTTTACACTTGCCACCAGGCAAGCCCTTATGCCATTGAGCCAATATTGTAAAATTTTCACTCGCTTTCAGCACCAATTTCATTTTGATATGTCTAGATGTAACTTTTTATCTTCTCTGCTTTAAATTTACTTTTTAAATCTGAGAATAGCATTTTTGAATTGGTATAGTATAATTTTATATGACTTTTTATCTATTTTTCTTTACCATTTGAAACTTTTGTATGTATATTTTAGACTTCTCATAGTACCATATTTTTCTCCTTAACCTTTAGCTCCATATCTCTTCCTGTAATTTTTGCTTTTTATGTATTTTTGTGTTACAGTGTTTATCCCCACCTGTCCTTGTTATATTAAATAATTTACCCATGAGTATGCTGTACTACTACTTATTCTTGTGGAATTTAGTTTTTATTTAATTGTTTAAAAACATTAACTATGCTTATGTATGTCTCTTATTGTACCATAATTTATCTTAAAGATTTTATTTTCATTAGAAGTACATTTAATCTGTTTACAAGTAGATTGTATATCTATTCCTTTTTGGAAAAATGATACATTACTAGTAACTATACTATAGGTTCTTTCTTTTTTTAAAATTTTATGTTGAGAGAAAGAAAAGAAAATTAAAAAAGATAGAATAGAAAAAACAAGAAGAAAAGTAGAATACAGAGTTCAAAAAAGTTAACATCATAAAATCACTAGTTGATACAATACATATTGTTAACAATAGTTGTTAAAGTCACAGAGTCAAAGCATAAAAAGTGGCTAGACACTCAAGCACTGACAGTACAAACTCTTCTGTTCAATGATCTACCCCAAAATCAGTAATATGGTCATCTATTTTACACATTATACATACCATTATATCCTTTAGAGAACTTTCTTTCCCTTTCATTTTTAAAATATTTATTATAACCATTTTATTTTTATTTTTATTGTACTTTTTGGATACCATTATTATTTTTTACACTAGAGAGACAATGTGATATTTACTAATATGAGTCTTGTTTATTTCACTAATGAGGATATTCTCAAGTTGCCTACACTTACCAATGAAGGCCTCAAGATCATCCATTTTTATAGCTGAGTAGTATTCCATTGTATAAAAATACCACATTCTTTTCATCCACTCTGCAGTTTATGGGCAGTTTGGTTGTTTCCAAAATTTAGCTATCACAAATTGTACTGCTATAAACATGGGTAAAGATATATCACTGTGATATGACTTTTTAAGTTTTCCAGGGAAAATAACCAGACGGGGAATAGCGGGATTGAATGGAACTTCCAATCCTAGTTTTTTGAGGAAGCTCCATACTGGCCTCCACAGTGGTTGCACCAGTCTACACTCCCACCAACAGTGGAGCAGTGTTCCTTTTTCCTTGCAGCCTCACCAACATTTGTTATCAGTTGTTTTCTTGATGGCAGCCATTCTTTCCAGGATGAGATGAAATCTCAATGCTGTTTTAATTTGCATTTCTCAAATTACCAGTGATGGTGAACATTTCTTCATATATTTCTTTGCCATTTGTATATCTTCATATGAGAACTGTGTGTTCATCTCTGATGCCCATTTTTGGAGAGGGTCTTTGAATTTGTGGGGGTTGATATTTTTCATTTCTGTGTATGTTCTAGATATAAGTCCTTTGTCTGAAAGATTGTTGGGTAAAATTCTTTCCAACTTTGTGGGTTTTCTTTTCACTTTGTTGGTAATTTCTTTTGAATGAACAAAAACTTTTTAGTAATATGAGATCCCAGTTGTTGATTCTTTGAAGTATTTCCCATGCAGTGTGCATTTTATTTATGAATTCTTTCCCTACCCTATGTCTCCAAGATTTTTACTTACTTTGTCTTCTAGTAGTTTCAGTGTTTCTGTTTTAATATTTAGATCCTTGATCCATTTTGATTTTAGTTTAGTGTATGGTGATAGGCATGGATCTAGTTTCAGTCTTCGGTATGTGGAAAGCCGATTTTTCCAACACCATTTATTAAAGAGGCTATCCTTCCTCCAGTGAACATGTTTAGAACCTTTGTCTAATATCAGGTGGCTGAGTGTCTTTGTACCTATACTTGCATCTTCTAATCTCTTCCATTGATCCTCATGTCTATTTCTTTGCCAGTACCACGCTGAATTTTTCACTGTGGCTTTATAGTATAGTTTCAGGTCAGGAATTGAGATGACTCCTGCCTTGCCTTTATTGCCCACAATTGCCTTTGCTACTCTGTGTTTCTTCTATTTCCAAATGAATTTTAGGAGTGTTTTCTTGAGATCTCTGAGGTATGTCAATGGTATTTTGATTGGGATTGTATAATAGTTTTGGGAGTATGGCCATTTTCACAGTGTTCATTCTTTCTAGCCAAGAGCAAGGAATATCCTTCCATTTTCTAATATCCTCTTGAATCTCCTTTTTCAGCATAGTATAATTTTCAGCATATAGGTCTTTTACATTCTTGGTTAGGTTGATTCCTAAGTATTTCATTTTTTTAGATGCTATTGTGAAAGGTGATATTTCCCTAACTTCTTTCTCGTTGAGTGTCTTGTTTGTGTACAGGAATGTTATTGATTTTTGAGTGTTGACTTTGTATGCAGCTATGCTGCTGAATTTGTTTATTACCTCTAGTAGTCTTTTGATGGAGTTTTTGGGGTCTTCTATGTAGAGTATCATGTCATCTGCAAATAATGACAATTTATCTTCTTTTTTTCCTATTTTTATGATTTTTATTTCTCCTTCTTGTTTGATTGTTCTAGCTAATATTTCCAGAACTATACTGAATAGAATGGTGATAATGGACATCTTTGTCTTGTTCCTGATTTTAGAGTGGTTTTCAGTTTTTATCCATTTAGTATAATGTTGGCTGTTGGCTTGTCATAGATGGCCTTTATGAGATTGAGATGCATACCTTCTATTACAAGTTTCTGTAAGATTTTTATCATGAAAAGGTGTTGGACTTTATCAAAAACTTTTTCTGTATTGAGATGATCATGAGATTTTTATTTTTGGCTCTGTTGATGCGGTATATTGCATTCATTGATTTGCATATGTTGAACCATCCCTTCATTCCTGGAATAAATACATCTTAGTCATGGTTTATAATCTTCTTAATGATGTGATGCATTCTACTTGCCAGTATTTTATTGAGAATGTTTGCATAAATGTTCATTAATGAGACTGGCCTATAGTTCACCTTTTGGTTGTGTCTTTCTCTGGTTTGGGTATGAGAGTGATACTTGCCTCCAAGAATGAGTCAGGGAGGATTGCTTTCTTTTCAACTTCATTGAAGAGTTTAAGGAGTATTGGCATCAAATATTCTCTAAATTTCTTGTAGAATTCAGCTGTGAATCCATCAGGACCTAGGCTTTTTCTTTGTTGGTAAGTTTTTAATTACAGTTTTGATTTCAGAAGCTGATATTGGGTTATTCAAAATTGCTGTATCTTCTTGGTTGAGCTTTGGTAGTTCATATGTTTCTAGAAATCTGTCCATTTCCTCTGTGTTTTCCTCTCTATGTGAGTAGAGATTTTCAAAGTAGGTGATCGTGATCTTTTGAATTTCCATGGAATCTGTAGTAATTTCTTTCTTTTCAGTCCTTACTGCATGGATTTGAATTTTTTCTTTCTTTTTCTTGATAAGGTTGGCTAGGGTTTTAATAATTTTCTATTCTTTCAAAAAAACCAGCTTTTTGATTCATTAATTCTTTGTATACTTTTTTAGTTTCAGTTGCATTAATTTGTACTCTAATCTTATAATTTCCTCTCTTCCATGAGCTTTGATTTTGACTTGCACTTCCTTTTCTAGAAGCTTAAAATGTAGCATTAGTTTATTTATTTGTGTTCATTCCATTTTCTTGATGTGACTATTTATTGCTATATATTTCCCTCTTAAGACTGCTTTCATTACATCCCCTAGGTTACGGTATGCTGTATCTGCATTTTCATTGTATTGTAGGTATTGTTTTATTTCCTCTTTCATTTCATCTGTAACCCACTAGTTTTTCAGAAGGTTGTTGTTTAATTTCCATGTATTTATGCAGGTTTTGCAGGGGGGTTTTTTTGCCAATGATTTCCAATTTTAGAGCGCTATGATCAGATACTATGCATGGGATAATTTTGCTCCTTTTGCATTTAGTTAGTTAAGAATGTTTTATGGGCTAATATATGGTCTGTTTTGGAGAATGACCCATGTGCAGCTGAGAAGAATGTGTATTCTGATGTGGTTGGGTGGAACACTCTGTAAACATCCACTAAGTTCATTTGCTCACAGGTGTGATTCAGTTCTGTTATTTGTTTGCTGACTTTTTGTCTAGTTGATCTATCTCTTTGTGACAGTGGGGTATTAAGGTCTCCTATTACAATTGTGTTCTTGTGTATTTGGTTTTTCATGTCCATTAGTATTTGTCTTATATATTTGGGTGTTCCTGCATTTGGTGCATATATATTTATAATTGTTAGTTCTTCCTCATGTAGTTTTCCACTAATAAGTATGCAGTGGTCTTCTTTATCTCTTTTAATTCTTTTAGGTTTGAAGTTCACTTTGTGTGCAAACAGAATAGCTACCCCTGCTTTTTTCTGGGTTCCTGTTGCATGGAATACTGTTTTCCATCCTTTGACTTTTAATCTATGAGTTTCTTTTTGAGTCAGGTGGGTTTCTTGTGGACAGCATATTATGGGGTCCTGTTTCTTGATCCATTCTGTCAATCTGTTTCTTTTGATAGGTGAATTGAGGCCATTTACATTTATGGATATCATTGATATGTACTGGCTTGACTTTGCCATGTTGTGTTCCTATTGTTAGTTTCCTGATTTTCTGCCTCGTTTAATTTCTTGTCCAGCCTGGTGGTTTCTTTCCGTTGTTGTTCTAGAGATTTTGGTCATTTTTATCTCTATCTAGGATGTCTTTCAGCACTTTTTCTAAAGTTGGTTTGGTGGATACGAATTTCTTCAGTTGTTGTTTGTCACGGAAGTATCTTGTTTCTTCATTAAATTTGAAAGTCAGTTTTGCTGGATACATCAGTCTGAGTTGAAAGTTGTTTTCTTTTAGGGCTTGAAATACTTCACTCCAAGCTTGTCTTAACCTGAAGGTTTGTGCTGAGAAGTCTGTCACGATTCTAATAAGTTTCCCTTGATAGATGAGTTGTATCTTTTCTCTAGTAGATTTTAGTATTTTGTTTTTATGTTCTATGTCTGAGATCTTAATTATTATATGTCTGGGTGTAGATTTATGTTGATTATGACCATTTGGCATTCTATATAACTCACTTATTTGTATGCTAGATTTCTTCCCCATGTTTGGGAAATTTTCTGCCATTACAGATGCAATGATGTTATGTTTAGTTATGTCCTTTGTGTTGTCTCCTGCCTCCTCACTGATGCCTATTAATCTAACAATGTTTCTCCTGGTATCATCTTGAAGCTGCTTGATTGTCATTTCATGCTGCTTTTGTTGTATTTATAAATTCTACCCTTTCATGATCACTATCTGTGATCCTGTCCTTAAGGTCCAAAATTCTATCCTCAGCTTCATTTAAATGGGTTTGCACACTTTCAATACAATTTTTTGTGTCTCGGTTATCTCTATGAATTTGTTTCATGGATTATGCTTGTTTTCTGCATTTTTCATTCAAAGTTTCTATCAGTTTCCCATGCTCCTGTACTTTTTTCTCTATTTCTTTAGCTGTGCTTAGCAACTCCTTTACTAAGGTTATTTGTGTGTTTACATAAGATATTATTTCTAATTTGAGTTCCTCTATAGCCTCATGGATTTGTTTCTTTACTTCATTTGCTATCTTCTCAGAGATTTCTGGTGTATGACTTTTAAAGTCCTCTATTTCCTTGTTTCCTGTACTTGCTCCTGATGGACTAGATGTTTGAGATTGCATTTTGCCTTTTCATTTAGTAATTTTCACTTTTTGGGTAAATACCTGGTCTTTCTATCCCAACAGTTACAACTGTCTGTAGTGTCAGTTTTAGGGTCCTACTGTGTGGTTGATGTTTGTTAAATTGCTGGGTACCACAATGAAGAGGAGATCCAGTCTCCTGAATTCGTCCTACAGGGTCTGTTGGTGAGTCCTATATTCTTTCTGGGCTAACTAGCCTGGAAGTATTGATGTAGAGCAACTCTCAGTTCCTGCTGTTGTTATATCTTCAGGTTATTGCAGGTCACCAGATCTCCTTGGCTATAGTGTTTGTGTCAGCTGAGGCCCTAATGTGTCACTGGGGGTCTCATAAGTTCTTGTAATTTTCTCTAAGTTGGGGTGGCATTATTGGTGCACTCCTCAACCTCTATGATGTTCTCTGTGTGGGGAACAGGATTACCCACTCTCTTGCCAGGTTCACCAAGGTCTTAGATAGAGTTGGAAGGAGTTTCACTTCCACTCCTATTTACCCACTGCAGACCTCTATTTTAGGGAGCAAACTCGCCACACTGACTGGAGTCTCCTGAGGTCTTCTGTTTGGGTGAGAGGTTCCTGAGTCTCTCATCCAGCCAGCACGGTAGCCCACTATAGTCCAAGGTTCTGGGAGAAGGGGTTGTATCCAAAGATCAACTGCAGTACTAAGTCAGTGAGACAGGTGGGTTCTGCAAGGGGTGGGCACAGTGGCGGCAGTCCCAGGCATCTCAGGCCTGCAGTGTGCTTACCCAGTGTTCCCAGTGGATGGGCAGGCTTCTGCCTATAGGTTCTTTCTTTATGACTTTTATATGATCATCATGTTTTTGTTTCCTTTGAGTTTGTTACATTGATAGAAATTAGTAATTGTTATGTTGCTCTTGCAATTTTTAGTAAGATATTTTATATATAATATAGCTTGACACATTCAAATTAAAAATTTACCCATATATGGTAAAAATTTTTTTAAATTATTTTTCTTCTGTCTGAATTCAGCATTGTAGTTGCAGTGAGTGCTGAATTTGTCAAGCCAGACTCATATATGTACTCATAGATAGACATAGACGATTCACATGACTAGCAGCCTTTTACATTCAGCTGAGGCTCATAAATTTACACATTTTTATACAATAATCTACACATGTCAAGTACATTCTTATGCAACAATCTCTTAGGTTATATATAATTACTAATAAAACCCATGAGAGTATTAAAAGAACACCTGAGTAAGGTGGGCATCCCAAGGGGCTCTGAAGATGACTACAGATGACTGTTAACTCTTTATTCTCAAATATTGTGGTTAAAAACTACCTTCATGAAAGGTTTAAGACTAGGTTATGTTCCCACTTTTTCCTTTTTTATTTCTTTTTTAAATTTAAGATCAGACTACGACATTTGTTCCTTGAGTATGATAAGCTAAGGTAAAAATTTAACTTTAAATCATAGCTGCCTACAACATCCTCAATAAACAGAGGCAGAAAGAAGAAGTACCATGGAGAAAGAAAATGATGCAAAGGAAACATAGAGATAAACACAGGAAGAGAAAGCCAGAGACTAAAAGGGGAGAGTGGGGGCTTCATCTGTGTTCACCATGCAGCAACACAAGCCCAAGGAGCCACACCCAGAGACAGGAAGAACGCGTTTGTGTCCTGTGGATTTAGTGGGCTTTTGTGAATGTTTGTGGACTAATGGCCTCACATTCTTCCTAGCACTGTGATTGCCTGAAAATTTGGTAAAATGCACTTGATATATCCGGAACTAATAACTTACCCCCATTTCCCCTAAAATAAACCATTTCATTATTTTAGCGCTAATTTGTTTTTCAATAATTAAAATTACATGTGGGTTTTCAATTTGTCTTTACTTTCATATTTATAGATTAAATATACTAACTACAGATTCTAAAATTTATGAGGTGGTTAGTCCATATTTCTTAATTCTGCTGCTCTATATTCTGTTCTCTTAGAGGCATTTTAAAACTGTACTGATAGAACAAATACACAACTAAAAAAATATGAAGTTTTATAGTGTCTGTGGTGGATTAACTAATGGTCAACTTGTAACACTTAGCTGAACTGAATCAGCGTCGTGCTGGGTGTGGAAGACCCGCCTGAGGATTGTTGCCAACAGCGTAAAAGGAGAGCCGTGTGCTGTTGATTCTCCTGGGGAGGGTTGTCACACTGGATTTCCTAACATGAACTCAGCTGCTCTCATCATCGGAAGAACTCAGGTCCCCGCTGTCGCTGAGGACGGCTACAGTTCTCTTGTGGGGAGATGGTGTCTCTACTGTGAGCTTTGCTTTCTGGCTCAAGTGCAGATCCCTCAGACTGCTGGCACAGACCTTTTACCTGCTGGTGCAGCCTTTCTAGCTTCCATCACTGACCTTTGGGCCTTCCCAGATCTTTGATAAAAACTTGCACGACACACTGCCATGTGATCTAGGTCTCTGGATGGACACATGCAGGACATTGCCATGGGGTTCAGGCCCTCAGATGGATTTTTTTGTTGCTAGTGCATGGACAGATCTTTGATACTCTTCTATATTTGACTCTTTGGGTGAATACATAATAATCCTATGAATTATGTGTCCTCTAGTAAATCTATCCCCTATAAACCCTAACTACAACAGTATCAGTTGTTGTTTGATCTCCATTTTTGGTGTTTCCACTTGATATTATAAATTTGTGCCTTTTTTTTATAATCTCACCTGCACATTGATGCATATTTTGAGCAATATATCGATTCATCTTGTGCTTTGCTATCATAATGTCGAATGTATAGCATATTAATTGATACTAATATTGCTAATATATTCCACCAAATTTTCTAAATTCAATGAAACATTAGTATCAGAAACTTTCTTATTTTACCATATTAAATCATCAAATCTCTTGTATAGTTTCTCCAGCCTTTGAGCCATTGGGTCAATCCTTTATTTTATGCCTGTTCTCTTTCACCTAACTCCCAAGATACAATTCACTTTCAGTGAATCTCCTACCTCTCTGACCACTTGCTTTCATTGATTTTATTACTTTTTTTCATTCCTTATGCTTTACAGATATCAAGTTTCTGAATAAAATTCATTTCCCAGGTTTTGGATGACATCTGCATCCTGATTTCCCCTCAGTTTTCATCTCCCACGCTACACTTGCTCCAGGGTCCAAATCCTACATCCAAATTGTAGTTTGCTATGTAACCTAGTTATTTGTTAGCCACATCAAGCTGACGTGTACTAGTACTTTCTTGTTGTTGTTCTACCTGTTCCAGAAACCTGCTACTTTTGAACAATACAACTCTTCATTCTGTTGCTGAGTACAAAAAGCTAGCATATATATTTCATCTCATCTCATTTCGTCATTTCATTTCATTTCTTTCTCCCTCATCTTGTACAAACTAACATTCAGAATATAACCATATATCTTAAAAGTAATTTAGTTTTTCCCTCTTTAATCTCAACCCATGACACGCTTCCCTTCAGTCACTAACCTCTAGCCACCCTGGCACATTAGAGGTTTCCTAGGAAGCAATTCTTGAACTAGCAATTACTGTCACCTAGGACCTTAATAAAGCTAATTATTTCTGATTAATTAACTCTATTCAAATGTCCTTGTCTGACTTTCTTAACTCAAATATACTTCTATATCTACTGTGCTTGATGTCTTTATGATATTTTGCAAAACACAAAATTATTCTACATTTGTCTTTTAGTCTTTATTATCATGTCATATTTCAATTACTTTCTTCATGAATACATGCAAGGATAAATACTATCCTTTATCTGTCATAAAATTCTCAGTGACTATCTCTATTCTTGGGATATAGTAGATTTTCAATGTAGAGGTATTTAATGAATAAATGGTAAATAGCTTTAAAAATTCAAAATATACTGCTGATTATTGTGATGTGCATATTTTAGGGGAAGGCTAAGTAAAAATGGCTTTACTATAATAATTTTATAACATTACAATTGTTTATTTTAAAAACTGGTGTTATTTGATCAAAAAGTTTACTTGTTAGATTTTTCCAAAAGAAACTTTGGGACATCTGCAGATTCTAAAGTTTAATGTTATCTCATTTTTCTTTTATTGTGTAAAAATGTTATTCTTCTTGAATTCTTGATCTTCGTGATGTTATTTTTCAACTTTATTGAGGCATAATAAAAAATATGCATTTAGGTGGATAATTTGGTGTTTTGATATAATCACAACACCATTAAAACAAACTAATGTCCATTACTCCACATCTTTATCTCAATATCTGTGTGATAAAGATGCTTAAGATTTGTTTTCACAAAATTTTGGAGAGAAAATGTTAATCGAACAGTGATCCTGGGGATAGTCTCTTTCTGATTTGCTCAGTGTCTTAGTACAATGCTAATTCTGTTCCTTGAATCCTTGTATCCGGGTCTTTTGTTTCAAGAATCATTAGTTTACTTACATGCAACTAAATATTCATACATCTATTTACATAGTCTACAATCAACAAAGTACAGTGGTACTTTATTACTATTATTATCATCATCAGAGACAAGATCTAGCTATGCCATGCAAGCTGCCCTTGAATTTATGTTCCCTAGTTTGGCCTTGAACTATCAGTGACCCTTCTGCCTCAGCCTTTGGAATTACACACTGGTATTACAGATGTGCACTGCTATGCGTGGTTACAGTGGTACCTTGTTTCACAAACTTAATTTGTTCCACAATTTTGGAAAAGATGACCACGTGTGTGTTTGTGCTGGTAAGAAAGTCCGATTTGTCACCCTATATATTCTGCAACCAAAACCAAAATTTTGTCAAACACTTTTATTTGTGAGCCAAATTGTTTCCAAACAAGTGTTCACAAACTGAGAAACCACTGTATATTTTTGAGTTCATTACCTAAAATATTAATTGAATCCTGTTAGATTCACCTTAAGAGGAGTTATTAATTTAAATGTTTACTTTGAAGTTCCCAACTGTAGCCTTTTCCAGATCATGTAATGCTTTTCCATGCCATGATAAACTGGAAAATCAATTATTCCTTTTGTCATTCTTTCAAGTCTCTTATTTCAAAATCATAGACTTGACCTTTGAAATAATCTTTAAGTTTGCTTTACACAAGGGCTTGAAGAGTTATTGTTTAATCCTGTAGCACAAATCAGACCCCAAAGGAACTATACTGCTTCTCTACTTAAATTATGAATCAAAGAAACAAATAATCACTGTATTTCTCTGTCTCCATGTTTTAAAAGATGTTATATTTGCGTCCCTGTGTAGCCTTTGACAATGAAGTGACACCTGTGGCTTCTTTCCTTACAACTTCTTTTATTTAGAAACAAAATAGAACCTGGCATTTTCTTGTATAGAATTTCTCAGGTTTTTTTTTTATTGTCATTTTTGTTTATTTGCTTCATTTTAATCACGAATTCCTGAGCACACTCCATCCTAACTGTAACATTTGCGTTGCTTAGCTGCCTGTGGTTGTGGCAGTCTAGTGATGTGGGCTTCCGCAGGAGAGAGAATGAGTTTTATTTACATCAATAGAATTATTCAATGGTTACCTCTGCAAAAACCTGGCTCTTTTGGCCCCCTGTGCTTGTATCTTCCCAGACATGGTGGACAAGTGAAAACTGAGTCTTTCTCATGTTAATTTAAAAAGAAAATCAGGAATCTGTTTGATTGTAACCATTTAAAGCTCGTGACATTTTGTTTCCTAGCGTTTATATTGGTCATAAATTTGACAAATGTGCTTCTCTGATTAATCGTACAGTTTCATCAGTAGCCTAGTTTCAGTTTAGAAAAAAGTAGGCACTGATTTATTTACAGTCTGTTTTCCCAGGTCCCCACTCCTAATATATGAAAGGGGACAGCTTTGTAAGGGGAGTGCTAGCCTGCTGCTTTCTAAGCATCTACAATGACCATTGAAAGTAAGCACATAGTACATGCTGCATGAAAATGCCAACGTTTTAGTATCAGTTGCATATCACAGTTCCCTACAATGTGTTTAGTTTCCAGAACCCTCACTCAGGACACACTTCTCCCTCTGCGGAGGGCAATAACTGCTGAGAGCACCACACGTGCAGCATACTGTACTTCTATTTTCTGAGGCACGATGATACCAACTGTGACAAAAATAAATTAAAACACACTACAGGAAAGTCACTATATTGTTTACATAGATCAAGTGTTACTCAGCATACCTAAAATGCCACGTTCTCCGGCATGTTTACTGTTCCATATTATCTCAGACTATTCACACAGAAGCAGTAATGTATATCTTTCTTGTTCTATATCCATTATCAGTTTTCTGTGTCTTTTTGTCCCTCCTTCTTTCCTTTCTTTCCTCAAAGGAACAGACTAAATACATATTATGCATCTGATAAACATTTTTATGATAAAACTTTTCAACTCTTATTTACTCATCACACTCATTTATCACATCTCATAATGTATGGCTTGTTTTCGTTCAATTTAAATTTTTATTTGTACATAGTTATTACGCAGTACATAATGATTACAATTTACATAGGGAGTTCATACATGCATACAATACATTTTAATTTTTTGTACCCTTTTACCTTTCCTGTCTCATCTCTCCCTCTATCTCTTAAACAGTCATATAATTTATGAGCTACAATGGCAAGAAAAGTTGGTTTTTATAAACCTTTAATTAAAGTTTGATCATCCTTTAAAACTTATTTAAGGAACTCATTTTTTTGTCATAGTCTTAATATCTAAATGTATTATTTTTCATTCTGAAATCGTATATACTATTTCCAAGAGCCTTGCCCACCAAATTAAAGTGATAGAAACTAAATTTGGTACATAGGTAAATCATCATCATTTGGACTCTTCACCTCAAAATTAATTTTATAATACGGCACTACAAAGATAATTTGACAGTCATTGGAAAATTATACACAACATTATGTATCAAATACTACTGAATAATACACAGTTTCTCTTCACTGTTTTATCAGGTTTGTAAAATGACATTTACTATTTTTAAGCATCTACTTCTTTTTCTATTCCTTGATATTGTTTTATTTAGTAACAATTGAGGATGAACAGAAACAGTCTGAAACTGTAATGATACAAGGAAAACAAAGCATGCCTGGTATTTATTCTGGAGCTATGAAATCAGGCAATATAAATAAATTACTAGGTATATTTTTATGAATGCTCATCTAAAATCATTTGATTTTGTATTTAATCTGAAAAGTCCAGAATACACCATTTTCATCATTTTAAAATAATAAACCAAATAGTTCATTTTTCCTCTGATTAAAAATATAAGACCTGTTTTTATTATAACCACTATAATAACCCATCACTAATAATTACAAATAAGAGCATTCATCATTTTCTCAATATAATCCTTTATCTGTGTGTCAATTCATATGACAGTTTTACAACTAAAATTTTTTTAATTTTTTCCTCTGTTAGAAATATGAAAGCAAGAGGAGGATTGTGAAAATTAAGATAAAATACAGTTCCTACACTTTTACACCCCTGCAGCTACACTATAGCCGGTTAATTCCCACAGATTTCAGAAAGAGGTCAGTTTATTGAAATGCTCTGCAGTCATGCAGTGGCTACATGACAGCAAAATGCCTGCAACATACTTAGTTCAGGAAAACAATCCTGGAAGAAGAGATCTAGGATAGCTTTAGACATAGAATATTTCAGAGCACTGGCTAGAAGTTCAAATGTAAAACAAAAGCAAACAAACCACCAAAAAACCAAACAACAAAAAATCTACAATAGTAAAGACAAAAATTCCTGCCTTCAGAGTTTAGTATGTGAGATTTTTCTACAGCTACTCATTTCTGACATGATAAAACAATCCCTTGTTTCTCCTGTCTTAGTATATTCTGTGAATAAAATGCATTTTATATTTTGCATGAATGTTTTGCTAGACATGGTATTTGTCACATGGCAGGATTAATTCTCATAATCACATTTTTAAGGAAATTGTTTCTCTCTAATTTCCCCTGTTTTAAAACTCAACCTGTGACATGGTTACTACTCCCAACAAATGCAGCACTGTTTCTCTTATTCTTCACCTCAAGGTATATTCCCCAAATTAACATATGGCTCTGCTTCTTCACACAATTAATTGTTTTCTAACCCCCAGTCTTATTACTTGCATATTCTACGTCTTCTAATTTCCGAGTGGAGCATCAGATCAGTTTCCTACCCAACGCTGCTCTGAATGTCCACACTTGTGCCATAATATCAACACCAAGAGGATTTGGAAAGGTACTGCTTGAGGGCTGGGGGTTAGGACAAGCATGTACCCGTGCTTGTACCAAAGCACGTACTTTGAAAGGAAAAATCGGGGCTTTGGTGTTTGGTGGTTAGGATGTAGTGGCTTCTGGGTTAAGGTTTCTGCATGACTGTGGAGTTTGTGAACTTGCATAGAGTACCACACAAAAAAACATGGATTTCCTATTTTTATTTTAAAGAGAATAAAACAAAGCAAAACAAAACAAAACAAAGCAGAACAGAGTAAAACAATGCAAATAACACAGGTTTTCATAAAGACAACAGGAAGTCAATAGTGGCTACTATAACGTCTTTTGTTTTCTTAAAAATAGTTATCCATACCTTCACATAGGGTAAGTTAATACACATCAAAATAGTATAAAAATAATCAAAACACAAGAATGAGAGCATTCAGGGCTTTCAAAACCAGACACTAGGAAATCAATAACGGGTACCATAATGTCTCTGGTTTTCTTCAAAATACCTGTCCATATCTTCATACATATTGGAATCAATAATTGAAAACAGGCTAAAACCAATCAAAACCAAGAATAAAAACATTATTGGACTTCAAAACAAAATGATAGGAAATCATCAGTGGTCATCTCGTTTCTTCAGTGTATTTGTTCATATTATCACACAAATAAAATCAATTTTTTTAAACCCTTTAAATGTAGTTCTAGGTATATATAAGCCTATCCACATACATCTATCCTTTCTGTATTAGAGGGAAAAACAAAACAACAAATAAAAAGCAATAACAATGTAGGTTTTCTTACTCAAATTACCAGATATAGTCATGCAAAATTGACCTAATCCTATGGATGTTGACTGTTTTGTTCCAAGAACTAATACAATTAGTACAATCATCTTAGTAATCTTAAGTGTACATATACAAATTTATATCTTATTTCTTTTCTCTTCCTTCTTTTTTCCTTTTCCCTGTCTGAGTTGTTTTTTCCTGTTTGAGCAGTTTCTTACTCTTTCACAGTATTTGTTGAAGATTTTGAATCTTGTTTACTCTTTCAGTTTCTTACACTAGGGAGACAGAATGGTACTAACACATGTGAGTTTGATTTATTTCACGGTCTCAAGTCCCATCCATTTACCTATGAAAGCCTCGATGTGTTCATTCTTTATAGCTGAGTACATGGATTTTCTATTTTCCTGCACTCAAGTGTGTGGCCTGCACAGATTGGGTGCCAGTGGAGAAGGCGGGAATATAAGGCCTAAAAGGTTTAGGACAACTCTCAGCACTCTTTGTAGAACTGGTAAATTACTAAATGATATATCTGGATGCTCACAATTGGTGTTAATTATTCTTCTAGTGTATGTTTCTCTGTGATAGAACAGGCCTTGTGGTTGGTTAGCTTCTTCCAGTTATGAGGGCATTTTGGAAGGGACTGTTGCTTCAGCTAGAGTTAGAGTTCCTTGCTTATAGTGACCACTTCAGTCATATAATGAGTAATCAAATAACATGACAGATTTCTTGACTATACGGCAGCAATGAGAGATACATAGGAAACAACTGAGATTCTTAGTTACAGTTAGTATCTAAGAAAGAAAGAAAGAAAGAGTTGTCTGCTAATCCTGTAAATTCTGGGGGGAAATGCATGCCATGTGTGCCACAGTTGGATATTTGCTATCATTGAGCTTTGGCAAAAATAAAAATGCTTGGCAATCACTACTTTAACTCACTACTGTGTACTATATTGGTTTCCATGAAGAAAATACACCTGGTCTTGTGTATCTATGGATTCTGCTTCTGAAGATTCAGCCAATTGCAGATGGAAAATATTTGAGGAAAAAATGTCTCTGTACTCAACACATGTAGACATTCTTTCTGTCATTATTTCTTCAACAGTATAGTATGACAAGTATATAGATAGTACACATACTTTAAATCTTCTAGAAGAGATTTGAAATACTGCTTATGCTAACATACTTTTAAGTCATATGCAAACACTTTGCTATTTTATCTAAGAGACTTGAGGATTCACAGATAGAGATTTCCTTGAAAAATCAAACTATCTTCTCACCCACACTAAAGGATGACTATATCTGACTACTAGTCTTGTGTGATTTGCTGTTGTTTCTTTCTTTTAGGATTTTTAGTACAACACTTAAATTCATATGGTAGTTAATTGTTTGTGTCAATTTGAGTAAGATGCGTCCAATTACATTGGATCACCATAGTTCTGGGTGTGGCTGGAGGGGTTTGCTGAAACAGAATACCTCCCTGAATTTGAGTGACACCAATCAACAACCTTGTCACCTGAATGGCATAAAAAGGAAATGAAAAAGCAGTCTTGCTTCTGTTTCTTCAGAGATGCTCCAGGTTTCACTTTCACCTTGGACATTGTCTCCTGGCTTCCAGCAACAACTCTTCATCTTTCCACTGGAAACTCTATGGCCTCCTGATACAAACTCATATGGGACACTACAGTGAGCTCCAAGCCTTTTACTGAATCCTCACGTTCTCTGGCATGAAGACATCCCCTTTAAACTCTTCCACACCTGACTCTCTGGGAGGCCACTGCAAGCCAATCTTGGAAATCCTTGCATTGAAGGCTATATCTTGCATTAAATGTTTTTCTAGTAAGTACTGACTGATACAATTCAGATATTTTGAGGTTTGGTTACTTGACTTAATACATTATTTATATGTCTTTAAGTACCTTTGCAAATTAATTGGAGTTAATTTCTTCGTGTGTCCCTTCCTATTGCTTAAACCTCTTATGAAAGACAAATTGATTGTCTTTTGTTGCTTAATACTTTTCAAAGATGTTAGCATAGCAAAAAATCTGAGAAGATGGTAAGTGAGCTTGATGAAGCTTCAGTTGCTAATAATTTCATGTTTGTCTTGTCAACTTTGTACTATATACTTCTGGATTTAAAGGGATAGATTAAAGCTTTACTTTTCGTGAAGTCACTATTACTCCGACATTTTCTATTTTATGTGCCAAAGTTAAATCCAATTAATACAGGCAGGCAGATTTAGAAAATAAAGAATTCTTCAGATAATATTAGAGGTTTATATTATGTCCTAAATAAAATTGAGTGTAGTTAAAGAATTTTTGACGTGTTGATCTTTAACAGATTTTACATTTTTGAAAGATTATTGTCCATGAAGTAGGAATAAACAGCTACTAATATGATAATTTCTTAAAGTTATTACACTCAAAATTTTCCCTGAAGTCCTATAATTCATTATCTTTTATCATGATTTTTTTTGGTACTAGGGATTGATCTCACAACCCTGCACTTGCTAGGCAGGTGCTTACACCACTGAGCTAAACCCCAGCCCTTATCATGATTTTTAAAGTAAGCAAGACTACGAAGGGAATTATCAAAACATAAAATCTAGACACTGATCATACTTTTCCCTAAGTACAAGTCTACTTCACGGAACCAGAAGACTAGATTTCCAATATTATCTTCATTGTTTATTAACAAGAAGGGCTTGGCAAGTTAAATTTACTAATGATGAGTGTAGTGATATTTTTTTAAACCATAGAAAATGTATTATCACTAACAAGCATACTGTGAGGGTAATGGTTAGAATTATTTGAACATACTTTCTATAATACAACTTTTTATAAAATTATCTACTTAAAATTTGAGTGTGTTACATATTATCATTTTAATTTTGATCTTGTAAATTATCTATTCTGAAAATGAATAAATTTGAAAATTAAGAACAGCATGGGTGTGGGAAGAAATGAAATAAACTTCTTATAAATTTAACAAATTATTGTGAGAATTTTTCACAAGTGCCAAATTGCCTAATAATCACTATGATGAAATATCTTCAAGTAGTTACAATATTAACATTATATTGTCAAGATATATTTTACTGTCTAGATATAATTAAAATGAAAATAATATAACAGCCTGAGTTCCTACCTTATCAATTCTACACTTCCTCCTTTATGAATTTTTAATATGATTACATTTAAAATCAATTCACTTGTGCTTTATAATCCATCAAGTTCAATTCAGAGCCATATTGCACATCATTAATAGGAGATGGAAATCAGAGGTATCTATCTGGAGGAAAATGTAGGACCAATTACGGAAGGGTAGTGATGGCATCTTCAAAGGAGGAAGGTTGCTAGAAACAGTTGTAGGATATAAATTTAGTGAATCCAAAAGTTTCTGACCTCCACTATCTCACTGGTTAAAGATCACAATCTAATGTCTTATTATTTCTAAAATAAATACACAGTTAATTGGGAATATTATTAAGAACCTAAACTTATTAGTTTAATATCCTGTTTTCTTGGCAACTTTACATTATCATTTTCCTTTCTCTGTTCCATGCTATGAATATTTTCCTCTCTTCTGTAGTCTTCCCTTGACTATTTGTGTGTGTTTCTACATAGGGGATTAAAAGAACTCCTTTGATCTAATTTATAGCATTAGTGATTTATGCATCCTTGCTCTCATTAAAAAGAAAAGTGGGGGAAATAGAGACAAATGAAAACTATCTCTATTATCTCAAGCCTCTTAATTTTGCCAAATAGTTTGTTTGTACTTACTACATTTCAATAATTTTTTCTAATGTCACCAATGACTTCATTATATCTACACTGAGAGTTTAATAGCCCTCATTGTATTTGATCTCTTATACTTTGTAACCTACTTTCTCTTTTTCATCCCTACCCTCTATTGTTTTCCTGGTTTGGTTTTGCTATTGTTTGTTTTTTTACATCCCTGACAATTCCTATCCCTTTTAAATGTTTTCCTTTATCTTAAATTGTATGAACTTTTATTTCTCGTCATTTGCAAAATGGGAATGTTAATTTATATATCCAAAATATTCAGTTTTATGTTTCTACTCTAAGACTGATTAAAAACCTCAAAGCTCTAACCCAAGTGATTATTAAACACTTAAATTTTGCAGTAGCAGTTAACCCACACATTACCAAAACCAACCCGCTGCTGTGGCCCAAAATCACATTCACTTCGTACTAATCACATATGTCCACACTTGCAAATCAGAAAGCTGGGAGTCACCCTTGTTATGTTTCTTTCTCTTTGTAGAAAACAAGACCAAGTTCTATTGATTTTTTTCTCTCCAGTGTACTCATATTTTTCTGTTAATACTGACTGTACTACAGCAGAATATTAACCATTAATTAAATGAACTTCATGACAACTCTGTAGTCTGAAAATTCATTCCTTATTCTGTACTCTCTAAAATTATGTCATGCTGCTTTGTATAAAGTGACATAATAATAGAGGCTTTATATTATTAATTTGAAATATCAAAAGCTCCAGTAAAATTATAAAGAAGTCCCCAAATTAACTATAGATTTTGCTTATTATTAATCTGTTAAGGAGACATTAAAATTCAAAAAGACCTTAAACAAATTAAACTCCCAAGAAGATCATCTTGTGTCCATTAAGTTATGATTTATATTCTTTCTCAGTGATTCTCATCTCAACATTTGGCAAGGATTAGTGCCCTTGTAGCATCTGTATTGTTATCTGCTAGAGGTTTCATTGCACAAGTCCAGCACTGAATGTGTTTCGCTTTCTAAAGATGAAGAGTGGTTCATGAGACTTACCAGATGTCTGTGACACTATATCAACAGTTAGCAAATTAATAAGAAGTTAATTTTTACTTCCTAAAATTCTCACCAAATAGCTACCAAAACTCAATATTTAGTATTGCCTAAGTATGTAACAGATATTTAAAGATTTCTTAGCAAAGGTGGTTGAGTGGAGAAAAATCATACCTTTTAGTTTCATGACTTTCATCAATGGTAGTTACCCAGTTTTCATGCCCATAAAGCTAACCAGAAATGGAACAACTGTCCTCAGAAGAAGTGCACATTGTCACTTTTTTTCCATATAGGGACAGGGTGCATTTAAAATTATTACTTTTTGTCTCTGAGTGTGATTGACACTTAAACGAGAATTTCTTCTTATAACAAACAAATAATACCACATCTTTGAAGTGTCACTCTTGCCAAGTCATCATAAATCATGTTTTCTAAATTTCATTCTCCTTTGAATTCTGTATCTTTATGTCCAGGTGGTTAATTTTAGTGTGGCATCTAGAGTTATGCAACCTGCCTTTTGAACAAATGTTTGAAGTTCTGTACCACAGTAGCTGCTGTTTGACTTTTCATCATTGTCATTGTCATTGCTATTGTTTGTTTGTTTGTTTGTTTGTGCTACAGAATTACTTAAACCAGTAAATCCAGAATCTGAGTCTGGGCTGAATTTTCCTCTCCTTCAGGGGTCCACCTTTATTTCACGGACCTGGAGTTACCTTGTTTTTCTGAAGCCTACATACCTCAAATCTGCTTCAGCACAAATGCTTTATCAAATACTTCTAGGGGGATCACCTTTAATTAAATTTTGAATTTTTAGAATTGGAGTAAAATTGCTGTCATTCCTTTACATAAATATTGGAATCAAATAAGATGGCGTTTGCGTATTATTTTTAGAGAGGATTATGTCATTGTTTTAATGGATTAATCATCGCTGCCAGTCTATAAGCACCATGGGGACAAAAAGAAAGCTTATTTTCTTCACTACTATCTCCCTGATATCAACTAGTGCCTTGTATAAAAGTTAATTAATGCACACTTAATGAATAAAGAAATAAACTAACAAAATATAAATAACTGAAATATTAGGAAATTTTAATGAAGTAGGAACAGAATCAAAATTTATGTTGCTAAGGAAAAATATACAATGGGAGTATATATTTAAATTGTCATCCCATGAAGTCTAATTAATTTAAGAACTGTTGTAATTTAAAATGTAAAAAAGGTGGTATTTAACACCTTGCTATAAAACTTACTATAATTTTATTTTTAACACCTTGATATGAAACTTACTATAATTTTACTTTCTCAACTTTAAGTTTTAAGCATATTTTCTAAGAAAAATTTCAAGGAAGAAATTACTGTTTAGAAAAAATTATCATTCAAAAAATTGTTCTTTGAGTATGAGACACAACAGAATGTAAGGTTCAATAACAGTCCTAATTCTTAGAAAAAAGACACCTCCCGATTCCAAACTAGTATAATAATAGAGATTATAAGTATAGAGATTAAAAGAAACTCATATTCAGTAGAGCATTGTAGTATTAAAACCTGAACACAACATAGAATCTTTCATTTGACATATCCACTGTGTGTGTGTGTGTGTGTGTGTGTGTGTGTGTGTGTGTGTGTGTGTTTATACGCATATCCTTTTTCAAACTGCCTTGGGTACTGGACTGCATGGATATATAAAAGCCAGTCTTGATTTCAATGGATTCTAAGATATATCTCTTAATAGCACCATCATAAAATCTGTCCCAACAATGAGAGTATGATAAATTTTCCCCCCAAATTGTTTTGAAATGGCCCTACAAAGAAAGATGGAATGGAGTTTTTAGAAAACTTCTGTAAGCATAGCAAAACAATGATCAATTTTAAAAGCTACAGAGCAGTGAGGACATTGTCAGAGTGAGGTAGGGTATAAGAAATCAAAATAGGTAAAATAGTAAAAGGAAACTCAATTTTTTTTGTTTCCCTCACCATCCTAATACTGCATCAGGTTCCTGTTCAGCTTTGAGTGTAGGTACGTTAATCACTTAAGAAAGGTTGGCAAAATTAGAGTTATTAGTCACAAATTTATCTAGTTTATCCCTTTCATGACAAAGATAAGAATAATTAATATAACTTTTAAGAGCTAGAGAGATATACAGTTAGCATCTTTTACAAATTTTGGTTACAGCCCATCTCCAGAGCTGTGCCTGGAAGTTTTCAGTCATTGTCCTAAACCCAGGGTCATCTAGGACTCCAGTAGAGCTCTCAGGAGATACAGACCTACACTTGAGACAGTGATCAGCCAGAGAGCAGACCACACCAGACCCCCACACCACCTCATAAAGCTGGTCCCTTATGTTTGTTACTGAGACTGTCTAAATGCCTACTTTGGCACAAGCCTCCTACAATCACTCTAGTTAGAGTTTTACTTTATTACCCTTACTATTAACACTCATTAATAATTCTATTTATGCTTCATATTGACCTGTGCTAAAATTCTTTTTCTGTAGTAGGTCAAGAAATTGTCAATTTGAGATTCCTTTTCCCTCTTTGGGCAAACTCTTCGTACTCTTTTTGGTAATAAGAGGAATCGTGCACACTGTTTTAGACATATTTAAGACGCTCCTTGTTATAGAACAACATTTGAATTAAGATAGATTATCAAGTTATTTTATGAGGTAGACTAGTAGTTAGTTATAATTGTATAATTTTCCAGAACCTGAAAGTATGGGAACTATATCTTCTTTTGGATAGAAAAGAGCTAGTACTGGCTAGTCATTGAAGCACAGCCAAGTATTCTGGGTTTTTAAAATAGGTTTCAGTGTAGTACAGTATTTTATTATCAGAAAGTGGGAAAATACGGCTTTATTCATAAGGAATGAATGCACATGGGGTAAAATCTGTAGCTAAATGAACATAGTAGGCTTGTTATGTGAATGTAAAGAATACTAATTCTGCTACCAAATAACTGTATGCTAAGTAAGTGATTATAATTAGGAAATGAGAACAATGGCACATTAGATTTTAGTGATAATATAAAATTAATGAAGAGGTCAAATTTTCTTATTCCTAAAAATATGAGAAAGAATATACCTTTTTAAAACAAAAAAATCATTTATGATTACATCTAGGGTACCTCCACGTTAAGCTTACACTGGAAGAATAAAATGAAAAAGTGGGTTGCCAATGACTTAAAGAAACTTCCAACTACTTCTGTAGATGCAGGAAGCTGGGAAATCCGTAGCTTTGAAGCTAATGAAAATAGAAAGCCAGATAATCTATAAAATCAACAACTTCCTTGAACCCACCAGAAACCTCAAATTGTAAGGTAAGTTTGTAGGTTCAGTTTAAGGGAAGTTAGGTTCTCCAAACGCACTGAAGTGTGTGCCATTGATTTGCATGTGGAGGGAGAACATGGGAGAAAAGCAGAGAAACTGAAAAAGCTTGTAGAAATTCAACTGAAGTTTTTAATGAATTGCTAAAGGTGGACCATTCAGAGGAATAAAACCTGAGGGAGCCATTAGCGGAGGAGGCTTCTAACCCATTTGCATACTTTCCCCCATCAGCTCTCCTACTACTGTGTTCTAAGAAAGATGGAGGGCAGAGAGGGACCCAGGAGGACAACCCACTGTGAGTTTTCGGCCCCACAAGTAGTGTAGCCACCATGCTAGTGAAAGCGTGATATCCTACCTTCATTCCTTAACCAAAGCAATAAAAGGTCAAAGTAAACATAAGGCAAAAAAAAGGATTTATAAGAGGATTAATTTACATCAGTATATAATCCATCCATTACATTAATGCGGCTTTTACAGTTTTATTCAGTTCTTAAATACTGAAATGCACTAGAAAAAATTTTTCTTAAGGGGTTCTTCTCTAAACATGGTCTTTTATAATACATATATCAAGTGTTCTTTGAAACTATGGAATGTTTGCTACATTTTTAAAGGAACTACTGATTTGCTCCAATTAAAGGGCACTTTCAACTCCACCTTGTAAGACAGTCTACTGAGGCTGCTGCCATCCCCTTTCTAAATGCTGCTTTCACTGTCATTTATCGCAGATCATATCGCCCTGTTAAATCCTTAGAGTACTGGTCATTCACAACCTTTACATTACAGTCTGTTCATGACCTTATCCCATTGCCTTGTTAATAAAAAAAATTCAGAAGCTATTGACATTAGTACACCAAGTTCCACACTCACACATATTAAACTCAAAAATGATATGAAAATTTTGTGAATTCTTTTGCCTGTTCAACAATCCTGGGATGTCCCTGTCAGTCTTCTGATCTAAGGTCACTCAAGTGAAAGTCTGTACTTCCTTCTTTACATGCAGTAAAGGGGAGGAAAAGTTGTACTTCCATAACACAATAGTCAACTCTACAATTTCTGTGACAGTTTTGACTTTGCTTTGATTGGCCAGATTTAGCTCTGAAAAAGGAAGCAGTATGACAAACTAAAATCTAGTGGCTGAATATCTTATGACAAAAGGGTACCTGAAAAGGCTTGACTTAACTGAAAGCAGTATCTGGATGTAACTTTTGCCTCTGTTAAATTGTCTCTTGTTGAGTATTTGAAAGTTGGTAGAAGGGCCCACAAGGATTTTACTGGATATAATTTACAAATTATCATTGCAAATCATGTGAAATTGAAAGTTTGCATACTTTACAGTTATCTTACTAAGGAATGATACATAGATCTGTTTACTTGACTTATTGGAAAACATATTTATAAGTCTTGCACAAATTAAGGAAAGAAATAAGAGTGGAAGGAGGAGGGCGGCAAATGAAAGGGGTTAAAAAAAGGAATGAAGATGTGTTGTGTGCATGCACCAACTCCACACAAGGAGCAAAAACATTGTGTGCTATACAAGCATACTAATAAGCTTAGATAAAAGATAACAAAACTAAAAACAGGAATTCATTTACAGTTAAGGCAAAACTGAAGTGGTGATTTATAAGATGTTAATATTAGTAGTATCAATGATAAAATTTTAGTGCATAAAAAAGTTCTTGAAGATTGTCTTATTCAGATTCTTTATTGTGAAAGAGAAAATTTAAACATGGATTTTAAATGTATTCACAAACCTACAATGCCAGCTAGTATGAGAAGCTTTTTATTTTATATCATAATTTCAGGTTAGAATTTTAATGAGAGCGTTGTTTAAATGAGAGTCTCAGTTTGCTGTCTGTCCATCTTTCTTCCCACTGTAACATAAATGTAGACAAAAATCTGTTATTGATTCACTTCCATTCCTTGGCCAGACTCCATTATCAGCAGTGGTGGCTGAAGTTTATGTAGCCTCAGAAAAGTGACAGGCAGCTGATAGCAGAGGGAAGGGAAGGATTTGGAAAGTAGAAGATGACGCATTTGTATTCCCTGTATTCTTTTGACCTGATTCCTTCAAGATTCCATGAAATAGAATGCCCAAAACAGATGGTGGGAATAGCCGACACTTTCTTACTACAAAGTGTTCTCCACCAAAAGACCAGCCAAACACAGTCAAGGGCCTTAAAATGGTACCAAATTGCAGCTGGGATTTTAGATTGGAAAGGACGCATGAGGGTCTCACAGTACTTAGCTAGTTAGCTGTAAAGGTGCACTCAAGAAATCTTATTAGTTTTGCAATAATATAATAATAAAATATATGCAATATTTAAGTTTTGAATTTCTGATGCAATATTTTGTTTCCCGTTTACTCCATCATGACAAGATTTTACCGTTACAATCACGTAT
This sequence comes from Dolichotis patagonum, assembly GCA_004027295.1. NCBI lineage: Eukaryota > Metazoa > Chordata > Mammalia > Rodentia > Caviidae > Dolichotis > Dolichotis patagonum. The sequence goes on along the minus strand of PVJX010021984.1, from coordinate 5,623 downwards.
GCTCCTCAGCCCGTGCACACTAGTACAGATATATAATTTCTTCAAATACTAAAATATGCTTTCATCAGTTAGAAAGATTCCACTGGCCTGATTACTCCTTCTCTTTGATTAAAAGTTGAGTCAGCCAGGCATGGCGGCTCACACCTGTAAGCCCAGTCCTCAGGAGGCTGAGGCAGCAGCATTGCCACCGGTTTGAGGCCAGCCTGGGCTTACGTAGTGATTTCAAGGACAGCCTGAGCTACAAAGAGACACTCCCTGTCTCAAGCCTCCCCGACCAAAAAAACAACAACAAATAAAACCAAACCAAAACAAAAACCCGATTTGAGTCCAACCTGCCTTTGCTCATATCAAGGGGTTAAAATAGTAATTTGTGGCACAAAATACTTACCTTGGTTTCTACTTTAGTGCTATAGACTCCCTCTATTCTAACTAGCTTATGGCTTTTTCCCCAAGTGTGACATATTTTGAAAATCACTTCTAATTTTACTTGATAGGAATTAAATTTTGTAAATTTTCCCTTTCTAGTCTTAATTGTGTGCTTCATCTATTTTAAAGCAATCTCCGTTGCTTATCTTACAATCTCCGTTTGTCTTGACATCTTTACCGTCATGAATTCATGTAGTTTTTTCCTTGAAATTAAAAAAAGATTTCTAGCATATGGATACATATTTTTTAAAGTTACTGAGACTGATATTTAATTACAATAATTTCATTTGAAAATATTCATATTTTATATAAAATATGTACAGTTTATGATATAAATATGCATGCAAGCAAAAGAAAAAATAGCAGAAATAAATATTACTTAATTGTCATTAGTTGTCTATAGATAATTGCATTATAAAAAATGTTATATAGATACCACAAATAAATATCTGTGAATTCGTTGATTTATTCATCTTTGGTTAAACATTGATTGAACAACTAAACTGATTAGGCTTTATGGAAGATGGATATTTGAGGCATACTTTCTTCTATTATTAAGCTTACTCTCAATAAAGTAAGAAAACATAGAGTGGCTATTCATTGCAATTCACTTGTATTGTTAATTGTGTCCCAGGAGACCTTTCCAACGTGGTGGTTCAAATAGAAAGCTGACAGACCCCACTTTGAAACTGTGGCGGGTGGAGTGGGGCAAAGGTTTTATGGACAAAGCTGGTGCTCTGCTTCCTTTTAGCAATATTTCAGCTGAAAGATGTATCTTGGAAGTGTGAATAATATTGAATATTAAGCTGTAGATTAAAAATCTTGAGAAATTAGAAAAAAGTATGTTTTAAAATTGGATAATCTCTATAATCCTCAATCTTTGGATTCATGAAAATTATTGTGTGGTTTAAAAACACTTAGAATTAGGTTCTCATCTTGTCATAACCAAAGGAAATCAGCTAGCTTCATTTGCTTTGAGTTATACTATTTGCTGTCAGTGAATTTTGACATCATGTAGTTAAATCATGTACTATTAGTTGGCCACTAGGTTTTACGCAGAAAATATCTCTTGATGTGTAGGTCCTCATGCTTACAATTCTCTGTTACTTTCAGGAATGCCACTTTTGTGAAAACCACTGACTCTTTACTTGGGCATTAGACAGTTGAGTTATTTGCATTATTAGTCAGTGAACTGAAAACTCCACCCTGAGTATAGGGTGGTGCTGTCATTTTCTGAACTCATATCCTAAGGAATGCTGTAAAGATTCATTATACAATCACAGGCCAGGAATTACTTTACTATCAATTACCTTTGCCCTTGCCTTACGTAACCCTGCTTCTTTATCTCAAATATAGTCTCAAATTTCAGATTTAATTTCTTGCTTCCACACTTGATGTATGGTAAGTAATTTTCTTTTGAAAAACTCATTGTTTTAGTGATTGATTGAAATTCTGTCAGTGATTTAGTGAGTGATTGAAATACTGTGTAGAAGCAAAATCTGTCTGGTTGGGTAACATCAATACAATGAATATGAATCTCTAAAGTGAGACTCAATGATCTATGTTGTACAGTAGCATTTTTTCATCTTCTGTATCATAATTACTTACTTTCTATCTATGCTTATTCTAGTATATTTAACATATACCCCTATGAAGATACATATTTAAAAGTTACAAATAATAATTGTACATGTGTGATTTTAATGTAAATGAAATGGTAGTGCTGATGCTAACATCTTATTAAGCTCATTTAATATTAAGTTTTCAAGTTCTGCACATGTTGTCATACATACGTCTAATTCATTGATTTTGAGTTACACAATATGGTGCCAGAGGTTATGAGCACATCTTACTTGAAGTAGACATATAAAGTACTTTGACCAACACACAAATGCAGACGAATCTGTGATAACCACATAGTATATGCATGTCCATTTATAAGTATGTGAAACTCTCTAAAGACTATTGTAATAATTTGAACTCCTACATTGTAAAGCAGAAAACATAAGTGTGTCAAATGCTTTCCATTTTCTTTCCAGAATGGTTGAATACATTTACTTGGTTTGAGCACTCCTGCTAATTTACTGCATCTTCTTTACTTTGTCAAAAATGGCACACAAAATTTGGAAGATCAGGAGAATTATAAAGATAAGTTGAATTTGTCAGCCTGATTTCAGAACAAATGGAAAAAAGACTAAAAAGTAGATTAATGTATTCCTTTCATTAGTAATAGGGACTGTTATTAATTAGTAATAGGGACCATACTAATGAAAAAATGTATAAAGTTTGTTTTTCCTTTTGAACACTTTCCCTTTCATTATTACAACATCTATTGTATATTTTGGATCTTATTATTCTTTCAGATTTTTATTTTTTATACCAGGGAGGCAATATGATATTTACAAATGTGAGTCTGATTTACTTAAATTATGATTATGCTCTCAAGTTGCCTCCATTTAGCTATAAAAGCCTTAAGATTTTTTATAGTTGAGTAATATTTCATTGTATATAAATACCACATCTTTTTATCCATTCTGTGGTTGACAGGCATTTTGGTTGTTTCCAAGATTTACACATTACAAACTGTGCTGTTATAAACATGGGTGCACATACACTGATCTTTATTAGTTCATCAAAAAGAACAATTTGTGCTATCATTACTTGATTGTTCACTTGTGTACCTAGATTTTATAAGCTGAACAACTAATTCTGAGATAACAATATGCAATGTACTAATTAGTGTTATTTCCCTACTTTTTTTTTCTTTTTTGAAATTCTGTATTATTTCTAGCCTTTTTTCTGTTTTGCTTTTTAAAATAAAATAAAATTTCTTCTTTATTTTGTTAGGTGGGCTTGCTGATACTGAGCAGAGCTATACAAGAGGTTTCCCTGTAGAAAGCATAGCGCAGAATATCTGTCTGCTGAAGGGAGGTCATTCTACATCACGAAGGACAGTTTATGCATGGGAAACACTTGTTTTTATCCTCATCAGTGCAATAAATCATTTTACATGATAAAATAATGGTTTGACAGTGTTAATAAGATCACATCTGTATGAAAGGAGGAAAAGAAAAGAAATATTTTCCTCACATAGTATATACCTAAATATTCTTTTTTTATTGCTTATAGTTGGTTTAGACATGAAGTCTGTTGTTAGGGAGAGTATGAATGGGCCCTTTGGAAAGGCGAGTCATTTCCTAGGGCATATAAGTGTTCAACTTAATAAGTGTTGCCTTAACTTTAATCAAGGTTTCTTTCAGTATTCTCCTGGGATCACAGAAGATACAACAGATTTTAGACCAAAAAAAAAAAGTTTAAAATGGACCAAATTGATGTATTACTTGGGACCAATTTCAAGAAAACTTTGTGTCCAGGTCTGAAAGTGAATTAATTAATTCCTCATTTCATGTTTTGCCCAGTCTTCTTATACACAGTTCAGTAAGTGACTCCAATGAGTAATGCTTAAGCATTCTAATAATATAATGCCAGTAATTCATAGAATTGTCAAAATTTGAATATAAATTAATTTGTAGCACCAAATTCTCAAGAAAAGTTTAAGACTCAAGGGCTAAACCTTTTGAAAGTAAAAGTCCAATGGCATTAAAGCACAACACGTGTAGACCAAAGCGATATTTTGCCCTCCTGGCTCCAAAGTCTGTAATTAACTTGCTTTAGCTTTACTACTTCCCTGGCCCAATCTTTTAATCTCAGTGAGAAATCTCTGTATATTAGGCAGATGACGTCATCTTTTCCTGAGCTGCTTTTTGGCAGAACTGCATTTCCTCAAGTTCTTCAAAATTGCATTATCTCACTACTAAAGTAACTGAAAGAGATTCTGAACAGTTTTAGTGAGCTAAAGGCAGACATCTTTATACCTATTTATTCTACATGGAGACCATAATATATAGCAGGCAAGACTGAGTTTTCAAAGCTCGTCTGAATTTCTAAATACACTAGTATCCAAAGTCAGAAAGATAGGCAGGGGAAATCTTACCAACTGTCTAAAAATGCCAGAATTCATAATCATAAGCTGGAAATTTAAATTCAATTACAAGACCCTCCAAGAAAGCAATTAATTGATCACTGAACACTGTCTGTAGGACCCGGAATGACTATATTAATTTCCTATTTTTACTGGAAAACAGAACAACTAAAAAAAAAAAAAAGCACAAAAATCCCCCAAAACCAAAAAAAAAAAAAAAAAATTATAGATTTAATGGCTTAAAACACAGATTAGTCTTTTTTGTAATTCTGATGTCCGTAAGGCCAAACTGTGCTTTCAGGCCTCTTTGCTTCTGCTGACTGAGGAAGTTTTTTTCAGCCCCTAGAGGCTGCCTGAGATCTATGCGTTATAGAGTGACTTGTCTCTAATTTTTATTTCCTATGTCTCATTTTCTTCCCTTCACTGTGACCACCCTGACTTACAGTTACATCGAGTCCACTCAGATTATACAGGATAATTACCCCTTCTCAATACCCTTAGTGACATCTATGAAGATCCTTTTGCAACGTGAGACAAAATTTCCACAGGTTCTGGGGAATAAGATATGGATATGCTTTGGAAGTCATCAGCAGTTTGGAAATTTAGTAAGTGACTTATCATCTCATGATGTTTCCCATCCAGGTTGTTAAAAAAATAATTTCATTTTACGGTGGGACATTCATTTCTAGAAATTTTATTTGCATATGTTTTATTTTCCTAGTTAATATCAAATATATGTATTACATTTAATTGAAAATCTAAATGATTGGAAAATGTGTGGATTAAAGCATAGCTTGAAAATTTATGTATTTGTTTTCTTATTGTTGTAATAAATTAGCAGAGTATTATAAAATAAGGCTAATTCATTATTTTTCTCTTTTGGATGTCAGACTTCAGAAATGAGTCTTACAGAGCAGAAATCAGAGTTTCAATAGACTTCATTCCTTCTGGAATATCTAAAGCAGAATTTCTTTGCTTGACTTTTCTAGCTTCCTTTCTCTACTTTAGTATTTTCTTCTATAATGTCTAATCTTCAACTAATCAGAGACTAATCTCTATATAATATATGTTCATCTCTGGGCTTTAAACTGAGTTTTAAATCTTTAATTTCATTTTTATTCAATTCATATTTTCCTTTTCTTTGATGGCACATTTTGTTTCCAATGTTAAGGATCAAGCCTAAGACCTTGTGAATTCTTGCAAGAACTCTACCAA
>PVJX010021983.1:16162-31357 GCA_004027295.1 Dolichotis patagonum | reverse complement strand
TTTTGATAGTCTCTCTTTGGTTTCTTTCAAGCAGTTTTGCCAGCTTTCTATGGAGTCTTTAGTTTCCTGATAATCCCTTTGAATCTGCTTCATAAATTCTAGGTTTTTTCTGAATTCTTCAATAAATTTTTCTCTCCATTTGTGTTCCTCTATTCTTCTGTCTGTGTCTTCTTGAGAGGTACCCAGCCCTTCTTTTATTGATCTACTTATCTCTTGTTTAATTTGAATTAATATTTCAGTTTTGGTCCTGCTTATGAGGTCCTGAAGATATCTCTTTATGTCCGCTAATGCTGTGTTTGATGTTGCATTTTTGCTGCCCTCAGTCTCTTTTGTATTTACCTCTCCTGGATCAATGTTCTCAGGGTTGGGGGTTGGGAGTGTTTTCTTATTTTTCCCTTTTGTCATGTTTTTGGTTCCTTCCATACAAGTGTACAGTGTAATACCCAGACCCTTTTCTTGTTGTTTAAGGCTCCTCTATAGGGCACAGGCTAGGAACTTTAGCCCTCTTCAGTAGGTTATCAGAGATTAGATTTCACCCACGGGCAGTGTGCGCTAGCTCTTCCCTTCTGGGCCAGTCAACCTTTGCAGGCCTTCACTGCATCAGTATGCACTGATCTCAGGGAAGTAACTGGGTCCCCGCCAGGGGCGTGGCCTAGTTCAAGCAGATTCCACCAATCCGTTCGGCGAGGAGAATAACCAGCTGAAGCCACTTCCTTATGGAGTTAGGGCTGTCCTGCCCAAATCCAACATGTAGTCCAGTCGGTTTCCCCTTTCCCGTGGGAGGGTCTTATTCTCATCACTCACCGTGTCCCCAAGAACTGCTGGACTGCCCGACTTCCGACCTCAGTGCGGCTGAGGTGGGAATTCACGGTGCCTCTGGGTGGGTCGTGTGCAGTGCCGGTCCCGGCGAGCTGCACGCCGGGCTGTTCAGCTCCGGGCTCCGGTGGCTCAAGCCAGTCGCTTTGGCTCGGATCGCTTGTTCAGGTCGGGCGGAATTCAGGCGTCTCGAGGCGGGTGCCGTGCTCGCTGATCTTATCTTCACTAATAGTAGCCCCAGGACCTCTTATTCGAGCGGGTTTTTGCACTTTAGTTCCTTTCTGGGTTGTGAGAGTCTATCTCTCTCTGTTTGGGTCTCTCCAGGGTGTTTTATTCTGGCATTTGAGCTGTCTCTCTCAGAAAGGGTCTCTCTCCTGCTACCTACCAGTCCACCATCTTGTCTCCAGCGCCTCTTCCTTTTTTAAAAACTATTTTAAAGAGAATAAAACCAAACAAAACAAAGCCAAACAAAGCTAATCAGAGCAGAATAAGGAAAGTGATACAAGATTTCAAAACAAGATAATAGGAAATCAGCAATGGCTACCAATCAAACCAAACAGTGAAAATGATACAGGATTTCAAAACAGGATAATAGGAAATCAGCAATGGCTACCATATGCCTCTTGCCTTCAAAATTGCTGCCCATACCATCAGACATAATAAAATCAAAGAAAACAGAATAAAACCAATCAAGGAGCCAGGGATTTAGCTCAGTGGCATTAAGCACCTGCTGGTAAGCACAAGATTGAGAGTTTGATCCCTGGTTAAAAAAAAAAATCAAAATAGAACATTGAATTAAAGAAAAACAATAAAACAATAATATTGGCTTTGAAAAACAAGATAGAAGGAAATTTCCCATATTTGCTATATTGCATATTGTTATTCTCTGAATAGATGCTCAGACTACTTGCCTTAGCCCTGCAAAGTCAAACAAGCAGTGCAATACAAGCATTAAGTTGTTTTTTGTACCTCAATTGCTATCAACTCAGCTTGTCCTCTGCATCACCTGCTTGCTTGCTTATTAGGGGCAGGGGTAGTTGTCTCCTAGTCCACATGCTGGTTGGCTCACAGGAAAGGCAAATTGGCTTCTTGTTTCTTCTGAACCCTACATGGCTTGTGCTGGCTCATGGGGATGTGCATTGGTTTCTTGCTATTCCTCCTGGGCCCAGCATGGCTTCAGTCATTCATGGGAAGGGCAAATTGGCTTGTTTCTCCTGGTCTCTGCATTGCTTGCAGCAGCTCATAGGAAGGGCAAACTGACTTGTTTTTACTCCACTTAGGCCTAGCATGGCTTATGCTGACTCACAGGAAGGGTGAATTGGCTTGTTTCTCTCCCAGGCCCCACATGGCTTGTGGAGGCTCATAGGAAAGGCAAATTGACTTCTTTTTACTCCTCCCCAGCCCAGGAGCATGGCTTCTGCTGACTCATAAGAAGGGTAAATTGGCTTGTTTCTCCTCCTTGGCCCTGCATATCTTGCAGCAGCTTATGAGAAGGGCATACTGGCTTCTTGTTACTCCCAGACCCAGAATGGCTTCCACCAACTCATGGGAAGGGTGAATGGACTTGTTTCTCCTCCCAAGTCCCACATGGCTTGTGGTGGCTCACGGGAAGGGCAAATTGACTACTTGTTATTTCTCCTGGGACCATGATCATGGCTTCTGCCAACTCACAGGAAGGGCAAATTGGCTTGTTTCTCTTCCTGGGCACCACATGGCTTGTGGCAGCCCTCAGGAAGGGTGAATTGGCTTCTTGTTACTCCTTCCAGACCCAGCATGGCTTCTGCCAACTCACAGGAAGGCCAAATTGGCTAGTTTCTCTTCCCAGGTTCTGCATAGCTTGCAGCAGCTCATGAGAAAGGTGAGTTGGCTTCTTGTTACTTCTCCCAGGCCCAGAATGGCTTCTGCCAACTCACAGGAAGAGCAAATTGGCCTGTTTCTCCTCCTGGACCTCACATGGTTTGTAGCACCTCACAGGAAGGGCAAATTGGCTCATTACTACTCACAGGCCCAGCATGGCCTCCCCACTTAACTGCTCAGTCAATCAGATGTATTCATTCCACTGGAGATTTTGGCATTCATTGTCTCTTTCTGGAATATCCTAGTTTTTGTTTTTTGGGTTTTTTTTTTTTTTTTTTGAATGTTGGTTTGGTGGTCATGAATTTCTAAACTTACCCTTTTTCATGGAAAGACCTTATTTTTCCATCAGTTTTGAAAGATAGTTTTGCAGGATTTACTAGTCTAAATTTGAAGTTTTAAGGGTTTGTGTTGAGAAGGCTACTGTAATCCTGATGTATTAATCTTTTTTTTTGGTACCTGGGATTGAACTGATGACCTAGTGCTTGCCAGGCAGGCGCTTACACCACTGAGCTAAATCCCCGGCCCCTGATGTATTAATCTTTATAAGTGATTTAAAAGCTTTTAAGATTCTGTCCTTGTTTTGGACTTCTGGGATTTTTACTATCATGTGTCATGGAGAAGTTGTCTTCTGATCATGGCTATTTTTTTATATTAGTGATATGCTTCACTTCTCTGTAATTAAATTATTTCCCTATATTTCTAAAGTTTTTAGATATTTCTGTAAATAGATTTTTATGCCGTTCATGCTGTCTTCTGATTTTTCACTAATTCTAATTGATGTTTGATTAGCCTCTTTGTTTTTAATGTATCTCTGAGTATATGGTCTCATGTATCAGACCTGTCTTCTAGATGTCACTTTCTTGTCACAGTGGTCACTTCTGTGCCCCATACTTTCGCTGGAGTTTATCTCCTTTGATTTGTGTTTTGTGCCTTTTCATGGACTCTTAATCCCTTAATTGGTCATTTTAGTTTATTTTAGTTTATTTAGTTCAGCTAGTTTTTTATTAGTGACTTCTGTAAAGTCACTGATTATTTTAAGTTCATTATTTAGTTATAACATCTTTAAATTGAGCACCTTATTGATCTGGTTTTTGGGTTTCTTGTTACTGTTTTTTTTCTTTTATCACTCCATATAATACAGCTGTTTCGCTTTTGATTTCTTCTCCATCTATGCCTCAAGGATCTGTTTTTGAGGGCCATGTTTTTTCATAATTCTCCCCCTCTGCCATGGTTCTTTTATTGTGCTGAAAGTTGCAGATCAATTAAAGTGGACTTGGTTGCTAGTGTGACTACTATGGAGATCTCTTTAGTGTCTACTTTGCAGTGATGCACTGCAGGTGTGACTAACTATGGGCATTTTCCTCTGCCCCAAAGTCCAACCACCTCCATAAATTTGAGGCCGGGAGGATGTAGTGTAATTGGCCCAATAGTAGTTCTCAAGAAATGAACTATGGTAGACAACCCAGATATTAGCATACAGTAAAAAACAATTAATAGCAACAACTATACTGCCTTGTTAATAGCAATGAAATCAGCAATAATAATAGAATAAGCTGTGTGTGGTGGTGCATGCCTGTAACCCTAGTCTTATGAGGTTGAGGCATGAGGATCACTGTGAGTTCGAAGTCAGCTTGGGCTACAAAGTGAGCCAGCCTGAACTCCATAGTGAAATGAAACCCTGTCTCAAATGATGATGATGATGATGATGATGATGATGATGATAATGAAATCAAAGACAAACTGGAGGCCCGAGTATATATAGCTCAGCAGCAGGGAGCCTGCCTGGCAAGCAGGCTCCTGAGTTCAATTCCCATATCAAAAAAGAAAAAGACACTGGATATTGACATACCATAAGAACCAGTAAAGGCTATCATTGTACCACTCTTAACAATAAAAAGATCCACAATGACAATATAAACATGAAGAAAGCAAATATTGATATACAGAAAACAATGCAACAACTATGCCATCATTTACAATAGAATTCAGCAATAGCAGAGTCAACTAAATACCTAAAGATTAATAGAGTTTTCTAGTAATACTAATAAAAATGGATTGGGCTGGGCATGGTAGCACATGCCTTTAACCTCAGCATTTGGGAGACTGAGGCAGGAGAATCCCCATGAGTTGGAGGGCAGTCTGGGCTATATAAACATGTTTAAGGCCAGTATGCACTACATAGTAAGATCTTGTCTCAAAAAAATAGATAAACAGAGAAAAAGTAAAACAATAAAATTTGAAAACTAAAAAGAAACAAGTGAGATAATCCTATTAATAAAGAAACAGAATTAGATAAAAGTACCAGAAAGGAAATGAAAAATATCCAAAACTAAAGCAAACAAGAAGTCACCAAGAAGCAAGCTCTCCTGGGGAATCAGCACCTTGCACAGGCCACTAGGGGGACAGGCAGACACCAATCCTTTCCTGTGAGTCAGCACCATTCACAGACTGTGGGAGAAGAGAACAAGAAGTCCCCAAGAAACAAGCCTTCCCTGAGAATCAGTGCCATGCATAGGGTGTTGGAGGAACAGCCAGATGCCAGCCTCTTTTGGTGCATGGGCTGGGAAACAGGAAGAGTCAAACCACTTCTATAAGCAACTGACTGATCCAGAGAAACAGGCTAAGATGATAGCTATTGATGTAAAATACAATCTAATGCTTGTAGTTTGAGTGTTTCGCTCACTTTGCAGGTCTAAAGCCGGTAGTCTGATCATCTATTCAGAGGATAATATGTAGTGTAGCATCCATGGAGGGGATCTCCTTCTGAGGGTGGTAGCCATTGTTAATTCACGATCATCTTGTTTTGAAAGTCCCGTATCATTTTCATTGTTTTGTTGAGTTGGGTCTTATTCTGTTTTGTTTTGTTTGATTTTATTGTATCTGATGGCATGGGCAGCTATTTCAAAGATAAGAAATATTATGGTAGCTATTTTGGATTTACTTTTATCTGGCTTTGATTGACTTCATTGTTTTGTTTTTATTGGTTCTGTTTTGTTTGATTTTTACTATGTTTGAAGGTATCTTCAGCCAATTTTGAAGATAGCAAGAGGCATGATGGTAACCACTGTTGACTTCCTATTGTTTTGAAGTTCGTGTCACTTAACACTGGTGTGTTTTGATTGCCTTTATTCTGATTTATTTTGCTTGGTTTTAGACTTTTTTTTTTTTTAATCGGTACCAGGGATTGAACTCACAACCGCTTGCTTGCAAGGCAGGCGCTTATGCCGCTGAGCTAAATCCCCAGCCCTGGTTTTAGACTCTTTAAAATAAAAATTAAAAAATCCAACAACTCCCCCCAAAACAAGAAGATAATGAGACCAAAAAATTCCTTGGTGTTTTTGAATGAGTGCTTCCTTTCCAAGATCTGCAGTACTGGAATCCACCAGCTATGAAAAAGGGGATAGTCACTAATTTCTACCAAAATAGATGAGGATCATCTTGTTTTTGTCACCAAGTACCCTGGCCTGACCCAACTCTGAAGTCGTTCCCTGACCTTGCACTCCACCAAGCTTTAGTTTTATCTTCATTTGGGTTTCATTTTTAAGAACAAAAAATGTTTTTCTTGTTTTTATACGTGAATGCTGAGTCCTGCCCCACTTTTCCTGTTGGGTATGGCTGGTCAGCTGTGTCTGTCCTAGGCCATGTTCACCCAACTGCTCCCATTCTCCTGCTCTGTGTGCCCCAAGTTAGTGGTAGCTTACAGCCTGCAAATGTATGAGGTGCATTCCTCTCAACCCCTGCCTGCCCCAGAGGCTCTACTGTCCATACATCTTAGACTATGTCAACTATCCAAGCATAGGCATATCCCTGATCATGTTGGCAGCTGGGGAAAGCAAGTATACCACTTCATTTTGTTCTGGATCTAGACAGCAGGTTAGAGGCCATTAAGCAGTTCAATGGACTTAATGCTAGCACTTTTAGACCCAATCTTAGAAGTGCTGCTGAGCTAAATCCCTGGCCCTGTGTGATGATTTTGACTAGCTAGGCATTTCAACATTTACAAGAAAAAAACTCAAGGAAACAGAAACTTAAACCTAAAATGGGTTCTAAAACCCACAAACAGCTGGTTTTTCAAGTTGGTCATGGGCAGGACTCTCATGTCTTTCCCAGCCTGAGCTTAAACTTCTCAGGAGGCCTATACCTAGCCTGCAATGTATCAGTAATTGTCTCTTGTGGACTCCCCCCACTACCACTGGTAGAGTGACCCCAGAAACCCTGAAGCATAATTGGCCTGTATTCTATAGCTTTTTTAAAAAAAAAAATAAGGTTTCATTATGTAGTTCAAGTTGCCCTATAATTTGGAGCATTTTGCCTGAGCCTCCTAAGTGCAGGAATTACAGGCATGTGCCATCACACCTGGCTTCCGCAGCTCAATCTTTAACCCCTTGCCAATATGGCTCCTGATTCAACACTCAAATTCAGCAGGAACTGCCCTGGATTTCTTCTTGTTCTTAAAAACAAGAAATCCACAAGAAGATAAAACTGAGACTTGGTGAAGTGCAAGATCAGGGAATGATTTCAGTGTTGGGTCAGGCCAGGGCACGTAGTGACAGAAGCATAATGGTCCTCATCTATTTATGTCCTGAGAATTATTTATTAGTATTTTTATTTTGCAGTTTCATCTAGAGGGCTGAGAAAAAGTGCAGAAACAATACAACAAAACAAGTGAATATTATATTTAGAGGTAAATAGTTCAATATTTTTATATTGCTACTCCTCAAAATCTAATAGGATGCAGGAAAAAAACAGCACAGTTGATGCCATCTTGTTAACCTGCACCATTTTAGGTTTAAGTTTCTGTTTCCTTGAGTTTTTTTCTTGTAAATGTTGAAATGCCTAGCTAGTCAAAATCATCACACAGGGCCAGGGATTTAGCTCAGTAGCACTACACCAGCCTGTCAAGCATGAGGTCATGAGTTTGGTTCCTGACACCAAAAAAAAAAAAAAAAAAATCACCTTTTGGTTTGTCATACGATTGAATGAAATCTGTATACTGCCTCCCTGGAAAGTTCCTGTTATTTTTAGAAACTGGACTAACTTTATATGCTGCTGTTTTCCTCTCCTCAGGGTCGAAGCTCCTCGCTTTGGTGGGACTTCGTCACTGGCAATAACGCTTGCTTGTATCCATTTTTGGCCTCCATGAATGTGTCTCACTATTCTGCCAAAACAATAGGAAGCTCAGAGTTTAAGCTAGGATGAGAGAAGAGATATGAAGATTATTAGGTGTAGTCATATAAAACTCATCATGAATGAGATAGTGCATTTAAAAAGCACTATGAAGAACTGGGTAACCCAAGCCTTTGAGTGGACCTGGGCAGCCTACAGTACACCACCAGAAGCAAGGACTGGTAATGGTTTAGCCTTTATTTATTTATTTATTTATTTATTTATTTATTTATATCAGTACAGGGGATCAAACTCACGACCGTGCACTTGCAAGGCAGGTGATTATGCCACTGAGCTAAATCCCAGCCCGGGTTTAGCCTTTAGATCTACTATCTAGACCCAGTAAATCTAGACTGCTTCCTATTCTGACCTGATGTTCCTTCCCACCTTCTGTAACAGATCTACTGAGACTTCTAGGACTACATGTGCCACCTTCCCTCACCCCTCAGGTAAAAAGGTCCTACTCCTTCAGCCTTCTCCCAATACATTCAGACAAAAAGTAGGGCTACTCCTGGTCTAACCTCTTCAGGTATTTTTGCTGAAAGACCAAGTTATTAAATCAACTTAGGCTTACAAACTTAACCATAAAAAAGAAAAATAAATAAATAAAAGCTGGGGATTTAACTCAGTGGCATAAATGCCTGCCTTGCAAGTGTGCGTCGTGAGTTCGATCCCGGGTACCGATAAAAAAGAAAAAAATAAACTTAATTAAATACATGTTGAGCTTCTGTAGGATTTCATAAATACTCTTACTGCCCTGATTTATCAGGTACCCCAAAGAAAGGGAGGGCAGGATTCAACGGGAAAAGTGTCCAGCCAAATAATGATCCTATCCACACTACAGAGTAAACCGATTGAGGAAGAGAGGTAGGAGCTTTGCATTTGTATTTGGAATGGAGGGTGTCTGCAAAGCAAAGTGGGTCTAGAATCCCAGTGATCTTCACTTCCAGCCTAAGAACTTTCCCAAGAACCAGGCAATAAGTGATTAAAAAAACCAAAAGAGTCCTGTCGGTCTGGATCAAATTTAATAGTCCCGCCTCCAACACTTTTTGCCAAATGTCTTAATCCTGCTGAACCTGTTTTCCTTATCTGAAGACACAAGTAACTATCCAATTTGACATAGTTGTGCTAATTTTGTGAAGAAATATGTATGTGGAATGTAGCAGATGGTTTTAAACTATTGACCATTGGGGGCGAGGACTATATATATATACATATATATAATTTATATTATTATATATTATTATATATGAAATAAAACCTCCACAAAAACAATACTACTTAAAGAGGAGTCCCCTAAACTTTGCTGGTTGTTTGTTTGGTATCAAGGATCGAACTCATGACCTTGCACTTGCCAGGCAGGCCGCTGAGCTAAAGCCCCAGTACCCCTTCTTTTTCTTTTTTTTTTTTTAATGATGGTTGCAATACGCATTGTTTTAACAACTCCTAATGGGTGGCTCGTTTTATTAAAAAAGAAAAAAAGAAACACGGCTGAGCCGGGCGTGGTGGCGCGCTCCTGTAATCCCAGCACTTGGGAGGCTGAGGCAGGCGGACTGTGGCAAGTTCGAGACCGGTCTTGGCTACAAAGTGAGCCCAAGGTCAGCCTGCACTGCATAGCGAGACACTGTCTCAACACCCCCCCCCCAACACACACACACAACACGGCTGGATTCTGACATACTGGCACATGCCTGTATAATACCCTCAATACTCATGAAGCTGAAGCAGAAGTTCCGAGGTCAGCCTGGCCTACAGAGTTCCCAGCCGGCCTCAGGTATGCATGCGACACTGCTTCTAAACACTACTATCCCAAAAAGAAAACAACCGCTAGAAACCATATTATTGCTAGTTATTACGATTACTTTTTTTACGATTCTGAAACATAGGCCCTCATGGCCAAAACCATAGAAGAGATCAAGCATTTCGGTGACACGCGCCGAAAACACTAAAGTGCCGCACCAGTCTTGGCTCGCCCCGCGCCACACCCCTGACCAACAGGAGCGGTCCGTCGCCCTGTCACTCACATCAAGACTCGGAAGTCCCGCCTCTCCGCTGGGATTAATCAAGTAAGGATGGAGTTAGGGGTCAAGCTGTGATGTAACTTTCCGCTTTAGGTTGCCTTCCGCCCGCGTGGGTTTGGGTAGCGCCTCGGGACCATTTAGCAGGACTCTGTTTCTCGACCCTGGAAATGCCATGAGGTCAGTTAGCTATGTGCAGCGCGCAGCGATGGAGTTTAGTGGGAGCCTCTTCCCACACGCAATCTGCCTCGGGGACGTGGATAACGACACGGTGAGTATTGACACTGCAAGAGACGCGGCCACCCTGCGCGGAGCAACACTCCCACAGCTGTGCGCGTGCGCTGCGCGCGTGCGTGCCGCGGCCGGCGTGATGCGCTTTGGAAAGAAATTTCTCTTGCTTCAGTAAGGGATATTGCTGAGGGGTGTGGTTGGCCTTGTGCCTCGGGAGTGTTTTAAGGTGGATTGACGATTGCCCCTTTTGCCTTATTTCGTAGTTTGGGCACAGTAGAAGCCTGGTACATCCTGGTAGGCCAGTGTCCTGGCTCGTGGCGTTTGACCAGCTTCTCTCAGTGGCATCACTTTTCAAATCACTTTATCTTTCAAAGCTACAAAATGCGTTTTGCCTCTAAACTAGAAAAAACCCTGCGCTGCCAGGGCTGCGCTCCTGGGAAGACTTAGAGCTCCTCCTACCACGTTGCCGCTGGTGTTGTTATGCAGTACCCGCCCAGAGTGGGTGTGTTTGTTGGGTAACTTTAAAGAACTCTCCGTGTATTTTTCCCTTCCTTGGGTGTTGTTCCTTTTCTCATGTTTAAATAAATTAATGTCGCCGAGGATGTAGCTCAGCTGGTGCAGCGCCTCCTTAGCAAGGGAGAGGCCTTGAGTTCAATTCCCCGTTACCAAAAAAAAATTTTATTAATTAATTAATGCTGATAAAGCAGGTAGAGCAACGCGTTAGTGCTCAGGGATTAGTACCTCTGCTCTCCCTCTTCCCAGTGCTCTTCATCCATGATTTAAGTCAGCCACCCAGGTACAGGTACCAGATTTGAAGAAAATAAGTATTGGGTCTGTACTGAATATGTACAGGATTCCTTGTTACTCCCTAAAAATATAGCCTAACAACTACCAGCATGCATCACTTAAGGGAATAAGCAGTGTGTTGTCAGGTAGTTTTGTTGTTATGTAGTTTGCTTAAGCAAACCTGAAAGGCATAGCACACTATACCAAGGCTTGATGAGGTGGTGCATACCTTTCCTATATGTGGTCCACTACTGTTCAAATTATGTGCAGTGCATGACTGTATTTACAGAGAACTCCTAACAATGATGTAAAGTTTATGGGAAGGTGTGTGTAGGTTTTGTGTAAAACCTACTATGCCATTTTATATAAGGTACTTCAGCATTGGTGGATTTTGGAATTTATAGATGTCCTGGAACCAATCTCCCACAGACACAGAACAACATCTGTAAATTATACTACTTTTATTTATATTAAAAAAAAAAACCAACCTGAAGATTGAACCCTTTATACTGAGGCCTTTATACTAAGCTATATCTCCAGTCCCTTTATTTTTATTTTTGAGAAATTACCCAAACTGGGCTTGAATTTGAAACCCTCCTGCCTCAGCTTCCCAAAGTGCTGGGGTTACAGGCTTGCATCACCACACCCAGTTCAGGAATTTTTCAAACCTGTTTTTTCACTATTATAATTCCAACACTTGCAGCAGTCCCTAGACACATAATTAGCACTTGGTAAACTTATTTTTATTAAACAAATATTACTTTAAAAAGCAAATGTGAAAAAAACATTTTAGGCTAGGATGTGGCTCAGGGGTGGATCATTTGGCTAGGATGTATGGCTGGGTTCAATCTCCAGTACCACAAAAATAGAAAAAAAGAAAAGGAAGGGAAGGAGGGAGAGAAGGAAGGAGTGGAGAAAGGAGAAAAGAAAAAAAGGGGAGGGGACAAGCATAATGAAGCACACCTGTAATCCCAGCACTGGGATCCAGAGGCAGCAGGACTCCTAAATTGGACAATTAGTAATTTAGCAATTGGGCAATTTAGTAATTAGCAAGACCCTAACTCACAATAAAATCTCAAAAGGGACTAGAGATATAGTTCAGTGAACAGGACCACAGAAACAAAAAACTGATTATGTGTTTGAAAGTAACTGGAAAGTCCTGGGCATGGTGGTGCACATGTCATCCCTGCACTTGGGAGGCTGAAGCAGAAGGATTGCCATGAGTTCAAGGCCAAGGCTAGCCTGAACTGCAGAGCAAAACCTTGTCTCAAAAAGCAAAAACAAACAAAACAGAAAAACCACTGGAAGAGCTTTGCCTGTTATTAGTAAGTATAAGTCAAAATCAGGTTGCTGAGATAAGTTGGTGAATGATAAGGCATAGCATGCCTACCCACTTGAGTACTGATAGAAATTTTGTAAGGGGGCTGAGAGTGTGGTCCAGTGACATATGCATGAGGCACTGTGTTCAATCCCTAGCACCACTAAAGAGAAAAGAGAAACTGTGTTAGCAGCCCCCAAAAGCAACATTTGGAGATTTGGGGCAGGTAAGACAGATTTTGTTTTAAGGAACCCTTATAAATGTTTGGAACAAATTAAGACTGAGAGACTCTAAGACTGCCCACTGAGGCCTTGGCTGCAGTAGGGACAGCAAGCCTTTTAAAAACCCAAGCAGAACACATAAAGAACTTGCCTTCTTTCTCCTTTAGCATTGCTGTTCAGTGGTGTACCCTCCAGAGGTCAGAGCCAAGCTCAGCTACATGGAAGCCAATCTGGTAGGAAGGTTGCTAGCAGACGGCTACCCTGGAAATGTCCTCTTCCACTTTGCCTGATGAATCACATCTATTTGCTCACTGCATCTCATCCACGTGGTGGCTCCGACAGATAGATTCCAGACTATTGTATATCCCTAGCAAAGAATTGCAAATATACAGCTACTTGTAAAAGAAAAAGCAGCTACATTGAAGATATGCTCAGAGCAGGCCCATGCCAACAGAAACAAAAGGGTTGGCATGAACAGAGAAGTGGTATCAGGAAAACAGGGAAATAAAAAGCACACAGGCAGATCACACTTTCGGATTTTGAAAGATGTGCAGGCAGCCCAGGTGCCTCTCACTGGGTCTTGATATGATTAACAAGAATGATTGAAAGAGTGCTGTGATATCTCAGGGGCTTTCAGCTTGCTGGTCTGTCCCAGAATCCACCCTTGACTATGCATTCTATATGTATCAACCTTCAATGAGGTTTAGGTGGGGAAAGTTTCTGAAGTTCAGGCCAAGAAATCTAACATTCATGTGCTCTGGCCTGAAGCTTTAGACATTTCCTAGATCTTTATTATTTTATTTTGTGCTTCTCTCAGAGCAGTGAAAGGAGGATTGTCCCTAGGAGTGTTGCCCAAATTCAAGTGGGTAGAGGAGGAGTGGTCTCCCAGCCTGAGTTGTGCTACTGTAGTTCATCTGTCTGCCACATTTACTGTGGCCGAGTGGGATATATACAGCACTCCTCCTCTGGGACACACAGCTGCTGGAATTGTAAGCTCTCAGTTTCGGTAATGAACTCAAGAAGGAGTGTTTAGAATAAAAGAAGACAGTTTATTTGGGAAAAGACAAAAAAGAAGATAGACAGCTACCCTAGGAAGGTAGGGGACATTAAAAGTGAATGCTGCTGAGCTTTTATCCCTGGCTTCTTTTATTTAGGACTAATGATTTTCCTTTTCCTATCCCTTCTGTGGTCACCTGGAAGTTGTTGCCATCTGATTGGCTGTCTTTGATCTTAACCTGGGCCTGTCTTTCTAGCCTGTTGATTTTTTTTCTTTTTTAAAAATTTTTATTTTATTTTAAAAGGGAGTAAAATTAAACACAACAAAACAGAACAGAATGGGACATAAGAAAGCAGAAATTTCAAAGCTAGACAACTAGAGATCTTCAATATCTGTCATATTGTCTCTTGTTTTCTTCCACATGGTTGTCCTTATCTTTGCATATGGAGAGCTCATACTAAATAACATAGCCAATCTTTTCACAGGATGTGTAGTTCACTGGCTCCCACTTGCTAAGCAGGGAGAAGGGGAGAGGGGACACGGGATGGGGGACAGGACAACAAGAGATGTCTGATTCTCAGCCCGCACACTGGCAGGATTACAGTCACCCCCCAGAGACAGGAAGAGTTCCTTGTTCTCCCGGCACCCCGAGTCAACTGCACTGTGCAGGTCCTGAGGCACCAGGGTCTCTCTCCTTTGGGCTGTTGAAAGTCGGCCACACTCACAGCCGCCCCCCAGAGCGGGGAGGAGCTCCCTGTTCTCTGGCATCCCCAGTCAACCACACGGTGCAGGTCCCGAGGCGCCAGGGTCTCTCCCCTGCAGGCCCCCTAAAGTCCGCCATACTCACCTGCTATTTCTTTCTGATGAATTGACCATTCCATTTCCAAAGTTCTGAAATGGCCAACAGACCACAGAAAGAATTCTCTTTAGGCTCCTGTTTGAAACCAGCAGCTACAACCATCTGCTGGCCTTGCTTCAGGGCCACACTTTCTAGCCTTTTGATTTCTTCCTGTCCTTTTGTGATGGATAATGGGGGAGTGGAAGGCAGTTTATAAGAATGTAGCTTAGATTTAGTGATTAAGTAGAAGGAATATGTGTAGCTGGTGCAATAATAAAATGATGTTAAAGTTCAGAACATGCATACATATGTGTATGTGTAAGTATGTGTGTGTGTGTGTGTGTGTGTGTGTACATGCAAGCACCATGCATGTCTTACCTACTAAGTAAGAGTTTTTAGATGGCTGCCCCTTATCTCCTCTGCATTTATCAGGTAGGTGAGGAGGGCTGGTTTTCCTGATCTTTTATGTTTCTGGCTTCTTCATGTTTTGTTAACTCTTCTAGATAAATTCTTCCTGTAGTTGTGTTACCTGGTACCTCTCTTAGTCTAATTTCTCTCCTTTGTCTAATTGCTGTAACTGTAGAGAATCTACCTGTACAAGGCAGAATCTGCTTGTAGAAAGTTTCTCTGTCAGTTTTTGGTTTTCGTTTGTTTGCTTGCGTTGTCTTTTTGAGACAAGGTCTCACTATGCATTAGAGGCTGGCCTTGACCTCACTTTGTAGCCCAGGCTGGTCTGAAACTCAATGATCCTCCTGCTTTAGCCTCCCAGTGCTGGAATTACAGGTGTGTGCCACCACACCCAGCTTTCCCTATTAGTTTTTAATAAAGCATATTTTTTCCCTGCCTAGATACCATGTTTCCCCACAGTGTTGTGATTTTCTTCCTGTGTCTCTGCCTTGTGAATCTAGGTGGTGGTTCTTTTTTTTTTTTTTTTTTTTTTTTTTTTT
>PVJX010021983.1:0-16062 GCA_004027295.1 Dolichotis patagonum | reverse complement strand
ATCTGAAAACTCCAGGACTGGCTGGTTATTCTCTTTCATTCCAACTAGAGTCAGTTGCTCACCAGTTACTGTAGCACACAGCATTCACTGCTCTGCTCCAATGTGTGTTTTTCCCTGAAGACCTAGGTTTTTCATTTTGTTTTGTTTTGGTTTGGTTTTGGTTTTGTCTTTTTGAGACAGGGTCTTATTATATAGCTCATGCCGGCCTCAAACTCACAACGATCCTCCTGTCTCAGTGCTGGGATTATAGGTATGTATCACCTTGCCTGACTCCCTGAAGGCCTCTGGAGTCACCCACTGTGTCTCTGTAGATTTAATCTTCTTTTCTAATGAGCCACAAGCCAGGAGCCAGGGAGAAAGTGCAGATTTTCCCTTCCTTTTTCTGCATTGTGGTCTGACTCTTCAAATTCTCAGTAAGCTCCAATTTTCCCATCACCCAGTCCCAGGGACCCACCTCCTTCCTTCTTTTCTTCTCCAAGGAGTTATCTTCCAGTCTCTGGATTCCAAATCTTAGGCTGATCTGTTGCTGCTTAACCACTCTGCCATCTTCCTGGAAGTCGAGTCTAAAAAACTTTTTTAGAAAAATATTATCTTGGGGCTGGGGATTTAGCTCAGTGGCTTAAGCGCCTGCCTGGCAAGCGCGAGATCATGAGTTCAATCCCTGGTACCAAAAAAAAAAAAAAGAGAGAAAAAAAAAGAAAAATATTATCTTGATTGACTAACAATTTGAATAAAAACATGTCACCAACCTTAAAGCCATCTTTGTACTTACTATATACTAATTCAAATTAGCTCACTGTTAAGCCATGTTAACATAAGCATTTGAACCATGAGTGTCTACTTATCTATGAATCAACTGAAGTAGAACTTTTGGAGAATAATACATACCTGAAAGTTACATACTGCAACATACATATTAGCCTATATCATATATAACCTTTACATTACCAAACTTGAAGGCTTTATTTGCAAGTTTCATCTAAGCCTACTAACCCTTATTTTATATGTTTAAGAGCCAGCAGTTTACAAGAACAAAAGAAAAAGGAAAAAACTGTTGTTTTGTTTTGTTTTGTTTTGTTTTGTTTTTTGTACCAGGGATCAAACTTAAAACCCTGTACTTGGCCAGGTGGGCATTTAGTCCACTGAGCTAAATCAACCAGCAAGAAAAAAACTATTTGTACAAATAGGGTTTGGATCTACTTGGTTATCATGCTCAGCCCTTAGGTGACTCTCCAGGTAGCAGTGGTAAAGAGGCTTTTTACAGCATATAAGCAGTCCCCTCCTCAGAGCCTGGCCACCACTTGAGGGTACCAGAGGCCCAAAGCAGGAATTTTGATTCCATAGGTGCCTTAAGGCTTTATCCTTCAGGCACCACCATCCCCTCATTGTTAAACACACATTAGGCTTTAAAGGCCTCGCCAGAGGAGATGGGGCCTCAGAAGCTGCCCTTGTCTTTTTATTTGGGCCTGGATAACAAGAGGTCTGAAATTAGATGTTTCAATATTTTGGATTGCTTTCAAAATGTATCCCATTGGTACTCTACAAATTAGAAGAGCCAAAGTCAAGCATTTAGGGCAGAGAGCTATTCAAGAGTTGGACTTTACTAGGATACATCAGATCCTATTTTCTGGGATGGATCAGATCATCCACTCCTCTAACCTCTCCTGTCCCCAACACATATACACAGACACACACTCCCATCTAAAAATTTAAATTCTGAGAAACTGTGGTGTTCTCACAGACCCCACCCCCCCAAAAAAAAATAATTGGAGAGTGCTAGGGGCGGAACCCAGGGCCTTACGCGTGCTAGGCAACCACTGTACCACTGAGCTTCATGCCAAGCAAGTCTCAAAGATTTTTAATAAAAGGTTAGTGAAGGGTGGGGATTTAGCTCAGCAGCACAAGTGCCTGCCTGGCAAGTGCGGAAGTCCTGAGTTTGATTCCCAGTAGCAAAAAAAAAAAAAAAAAAAAAAGTTAATGCAGATGCAGTTTGAAACCTTGTTATTTCCTAAGGATATAAGGTGAGCTGAGAAGAGCTTTTCAGGGTTCGTCAGAGCCCTATCCTGGTGTATTACGGTTTAATTGTTTTGAGTAGGTAGTGAGAGCAGCCTAGCAATGCAAAAGGAACTAATTCAAGCAGCTGGTTAGTCAAGCAACTGGTCAAGTTTAGAAACATAAAAGATCAGAGAACAAGAATAACAGTTACAATAAAAAGGGAATAAGGACCTTTCTTTCCAAGCTGAAGATATGCTAAATTAGCTGACAGCTCCTCCCTAGTCTCTGGGCTGGACTTGGAAAATCTTAGAAATGCAGAATAACCAGTTTGCCTTGAACTCAGTTTCCTGTATGCCAGATAAATAATTTCCTTTAAACCCTAAACCCACAAAGCCACCTGTTTAAAACAAGTCCCCCATACCCTGCTTATGTGTATAAAGCCAAGACTTAAGACTTCTGTCCCCTCTAGAACCTTTTATTTCCTGATTATTATTTTTAATGAACACTCCCTTAGCTTCCTCCATTTGTCCATGGTTTTATTCTTCAACCACATGAGACAAATGGCTTAGATTTATACAACATGAACTGTTTCACCAACACTCATCTCTCTCCCTTTGAAGTTAAATGAACTGGTTGTGGGAGACACCAGTGGAAAGCTGTCCGTGTACAAGAATGACGACAGCCGGCCGTGGCTCACCTGCACCTGCCAGGGGATGGTTAGTATTGACCTCTGGGGAGGAGGGGGACAGGGAGAGGATCCCTTTGGTGTAGGAACTGTGAAGCTCCAGAGCTCTCCAGGTTATCCTGACCTGCCAGCTGCTCAGCCCAGCCCTGCTTGGGATTTACTTGACACAAGCCAAGCTCACATCTCCTCTGCCCTACCCTTGCATGCAAGGCTGGCTGTGCTTTATGGTGTGGGGACCTCCTTGGTGCTTTACAGAAGCTGCATAAAGTTGTCTGATCCTATAAAGTACACTCATGTGTGACATAACAACAGGGACCTGTTCTGAGAAATGCAGTTAGGCTCTTTCATCACTGTGTAAACATCACAGAGTATA
The DNA here is from genome assembly GCA_004027295.1 of Dolichotis patagonum. Lineage (NCBI taxonomy): Eukaryota > Metazoa > Chordata > Mammalia > Rodentia > Caviidae > Dolichotis > Dolichotis patagonum. Next base: position 13,009 of record PVJX010021983.1, on the reverse strand, counting down.
CGCACAACCTAAGATAACTACTAATGACGAGGTGATGTAAAGGGCCTACCATCGTACATGTGATTTGTTGTTGACTGAAGCATTGTTATGGAATGCATGCCTGTATGGTTAAAAATGGGAGTAGTAATTGGAATAAGTCTAGAAATATGATAGTCTAGCTATGTAAGATGCAAGGTTTTTGTTTTATTTTGTTTTAAGCTCAAATTATCTCACCCGTTTCAAGTTTTCATATTGCTATCTGGGTAAACCAAATCCATAGCACAGTAACTGGGTTGGTAAAGACTATCAGTGTAGGTCGCATGGCACAAGTTTTCAGCAAAGCATGCTAACTAAGAAACCTGCTCCATCTTGCTTTGCAGAGATTAGAGAGGACTATTCTCCCTGTTGCCTCTCTGATTCTCCCTTTCTCTCTTGCAGTTGACTTGCGTTGGGGTTGGAGATGTGTGTAATAAAGGAAAGGTAAGGACTCTAGGGAACCTTGGGCTTTGATAAAATTCCTTGGCCTTCTCCCCTCCCTGTTTGCCAGAGGGAGCCAGCCTTGACCCCTGGGATCTAATTATCAGCCTTGTACCCCGATCTCCCCCTCCTGCCCAGTCTGTGTCTCCTGTACCTCTCTTTTTCCCAGAACCTGGTGGTAGCAGTGAGCGCTGAAGGCTGGTTTCATTTGTTTGACCTGACACCAGCTAAGGTCCTGGATGCCTCTGGGCACCACGAGACACTAGTGGGAGAGGAGCAGCGTCCAGTCTTCAAGCAGCACATCCCAGCCAACACCAAAGTTATGCTGATCAGCGACATCGGTGGGCATGGCTGCCTTTGCAGGCAACCAGGGCCACAGGCAGTGGGCATTAGGACAGATCTCAAGGATCAGAGGGGTGTCTGTATTCATTTGCACATTTGTTATGTATTTAATGTGGGTTTTCTGAGCTCTCATTGTGACCCAGGCATTGTTCTAGGCACTGGAATTAAAATAATGAATGAAATCCACAAAAATAACTGTTCCTCTTAGACTTGACTACAGAAATACAGGAAAAAAACAATTTTGTGAGAAAATTTAAATAGTTGGGCCGCGGCTGTAGCTCAGTTGTAGAACAGTTCTCTAGCATGCATGAAGCCCTGGGATACATCCTCAGCACAGCAGAAAATAAATTTAAATAGTAAATTAGAAGGTAATAAATGCTACAGAGAAAAATAATTCATAGAAAGTATTCTGGCATTATCAAGGTAGAAGTAGCAATTTTAAGTGGAGTTGTCAAGGATGTCCTTACTGAGTAGGTAATGTTTGGTAGAAAGCAGAAAGTGGCAAGAGAATGAGCTCTCAGACACAGGACTGCTGTTTTAACCAGAAGCTGGCTGAATGTGGTGGAGGAGTGTCGGATGAATCAGGACCGTATAAGAATAAGTAGCACAGTACAAACAGTGAGGCTTGTAGGACAGGAGGATGGTTAACTGCATGGGCACAAGGAAAGGTTGGGGCAGGCAGCAGCTATAGAGGGGATGAGTACTATGAAAGACTGGATGTGCTGTTGTACTGGATAAAAAGTGCCAGTAGCAGTGACAGTGGCAGAGGAGAGGAAGATGCTTGTAGTCTGCAGGATGACCAGCACAGATTTGCCTCCAAATGCAACTTGTTCTCTGTTCCCACAGATGGAGATGGGCATTATGAACTGGTGGTAGGACACACAGACCGTGTGGTGCGTGCCTTCCGCTGGGAAGAGGTGTCTGAGGGCACTGGACACCTGACAGGACAACTGGTATCCCTCAAGAAATGGATGCTGGAGGGCCAGGTGAGAGGCTGATGAGGGAACCCAGGAGCCCAGTGAGCAGGGAGCAAGGCCTTTTGGAGGGTGCTTGTGGAGAACAGTCATGGGACAGACAGGGTCCAGGTGGGAAGAAGAGAAAATCTCTTGCTGAGAAAGATCCAAAGAGAGTCATCTCCAGTCAGGATCTTCACAGAAATTCTAGTAACAGGTCAAAAAGAAGGAGCATTGGGCTGAGAAGTAGGAATATGCAGTAGGAATAGTATGGGCCAGTCACAATTAAGACCCAGTGGGACACTCATAGGGGAAAGCAGGAGGGGAGGATTCTCTAGGCTCCACAGTCCTTACTCCTGCACCCCCAGAACTGGAGAGCTATTCTCGGGAGCCCTGCCCCACCAAATCTCTTTCTGATGGCCCTCACCCCTCCTTCTTACTCCATCCACACTGAACCCCATTCCCTAGTGCAGGTGGACAGTCTCTCGGTGACCCTGGGACCACTGGGTGTTCCTGAACTGATGGTGTCTCAGCCAGGCTGTGCTTATGCAGTTCTTCTGTGCACCTGGAACAAGGACACTGAATCCTCCCCTGCCTCTGAGGAGGCTGTGGAGGGCAGTAGGTAAGGGGGTACAGGCTTACAGAGGGTGTGGGGTACATGGAAGTAAAACAGGCTTCTGGAGGGCACATGGTAGGAAGACAGGTCTGCAGTTGACAGACCTCCTTCATCTCCTATTACACAAGATTATTTGGGGACCCAAGGAATCCTGAGCTTTAACTTTGCAGCATCTAAAAGATGCTCAAGGTTTTTGTCTGGCACATCAATCCTCCTTGCTCTTACTGGGTATAGCAGCCCACAAGGGCCCAAAGAGCTCAGCTGACATTGGACCCACTTGGCCCACCTCCCACCTCTTCACAGAGAGGCTGCAGCTGCACGAGATGTAGTGCTACACCAGACATCCGGCCGTATCCACAACAAGAATGTCTCCACTCACCTGATAGGCAACATCAAACAAGGTGAAAGTGGAGTGGGAGGGAGTGAGCTGAGGGAAAGCCTGGGTTTGAAGGAGAGAGATCCAGGGGCCTGACCTTGCTAGTAGATTGTCCTTCCATCCCTGAGGGTAGCTGCCCTCTCCTAGAAACAGGTCTTGCTTCCCTGCCCTTCACATTGTTCCTCTCCACCTGCAGGTCACAACCCTGAGAGAGGTAACTCTGGCCTCTTTGCCCTCTGCACCCTGGATGGTAAGCATAGCTGGGCTGGGCAGGGCAGAGGGCTCTGCCCATAGGGTCTTCTCAGAGCCCACCTCATCCACCCTGGGCCACCTGTCCCTCACAGGGACGCTGAAGCTTATGGAGGGAGCAGACAAGCTGTTGTGGTCAGTGCAGGTGGATCACCAGCTCTTCGCCCTGGAGAAATTAGATGTCACGGTACGTGGGAATGGATGGAACAGAGTATTCATTCGTGCATTCTGCACAGAAATGGATTCTATATCTAGCCACTCACGTTCCTCGGAACGTTTCTGTAGCACCTCTCATGTCATTCATGGTAGCTGAGATATGGAGAGCAGGGATTGGGTCCGGTGTGTCAGGGGCAGGACCCAATTCCTGCTTTCCATATGCCAGTCACCATGAATGAGTGACTTGCTTTCAATAAACTGAAGACTTGGGGCTGAATTTCCTCAGAATAAAGTTGTGAACAATGCTGCCTGGTCCGTGGCATTATGAAAGGTGGCTCCTTTGACTGCTCTGTTGGATGGTCATAGTTCTTCCCCAGCTCACAGTCTGTTACCCAGAGTCAAGTTCACTGTTCTTTATTGCTCTTCCAGCCTCCACCATTAGATGTCTTGGACTCCAGGACACTCCTGCTTTCTTGTCTCTGGTCTTTTTCAGGGTAATGGACATGAGGAGGTGGTCGCATGTGCCTGGGATGGACAGACATATATTATCGATCACAACCGTACAGTTGTCCGCTTCCAAGTGGATGAAAATATCCGTGCCTTCTGTGCAGGTGGGACCCTCCCCACAGCCTCCTCTCTGGGCACACTTACATTAGACAGTGACATGAGAGGTGCTCATTTCCATTTTCGATGTACATAGCCACAAATGGAAGTCTTTGTAGATGAGTGAATTCTTAGCTCAGTATCAAGTAAGTGTTCTACTAGAGAAATAGTATAACACAAGATACATAAATCTATGCAAAGTTACCAGATCAGCCTACAATGGCCACCTATAGAGTCGGATGAGGAAGTGTGCAGAGGGTGTCTGCACTGGACACTGAAGGATTCAGTGGACGGTCTAGCACTCACTGCAGTGTCCTGTGCAAGTCCGTGTCAGGAGGCCAATAGGAAAGCTGAAGGGTCTTTGCCGGAAAGCTAAAGGAGCCGCACTGGAAGCCAAAGAGTCTGCGCTGGAAACCAGGAGATAATGTCTTAAGATGAAGGCGAAAACTGGAGCTTCTTCAGAGATCAGAAAGCAGATCGATCTTCCTTTCCCCTTCATATCACCCAGGCAATGAGCCACCCTAGGATGAATCTTCCATATCCTAGGGTATGGAATTGCTGAGCCAATTTACACTTCTCTTAAGTAAACTTCTCAAGTTACCATAGTCATGGGCTGGGGGTTTAGCTCAGTGGTGTAAATGCCTGCTTGGCAAACATGAGTTCATCCCCAGTACCAAAAAAAAAAGAACTATCAAGTTACCATAATCATTAGCAAGTGATAGGCAGGTATCCCATCACCATCTTGATAATTTTTTGTATTTGTTTGTTTTGTTTTGTTTTGTTTTAGGCTTTTCTGAGACAGAGGTTCCGTAGTGGTTCAGGTTGGCCTTCAACTCACTTTATATCCCAGGCTGGCCTCCCAGCTGATCCTCCTGCCTCAGTCTCCTGAGTGCTGGGATTACAGGCATGATTCACCATACACCAATGGCCTGAAAAGCTGACATACATTGCCTTGAAAAAAGTGTGTGAACCGAAGTGAGCCCTCTCTTCCTGGTCACATTTTGCTGGCATACCCTTTGGACTGGTAGGGCTGCCCCGAAAGACTCCAAGGATATCTCTAGAGTAGAAAAAATAAAAAAATAGCACCTTTTTGGATGCTGTTCTGCCTAGTTTTCTACTACAGTTTTTCCATGTTTTTAATCTATTTACTGAGTTTCCACAGAGAATAGAAAGTGTACCACTGTTTGTTGCTCAGCGTTTTGACTCATACCTGGGTCTTGTTCTTCCCCCAACCAGTGGAACTCAAGCTTGACCGCTGTCTCACTGTCCATGTCTCCCAGGCCTGTATGCCTGCAAAGAGGGCCGCAACAGCCCCTGCCTCGTGTATGTCACTTTCAACCAGAAGATCTACGTGTACTGGGAGGTGCAGCTGGAGCGGATGGAATCCAGCAATCTGCTGAAGCTGCTAGAGGCTGAGCCCGAGTACCGCAGCCTGCTGCAGGAGCTGGGTGTGGGTGAGTCCTGGGGAAGTCAGAGGCCAGGCACGTAAGGACCTGCCGCCTTTCACCTGTTTCCTTTCTGTCCTCAGATCCTGATGACCTCTGTGCAGCTCGCACCCTGCTTCACCAGATCCTCTACCATCCAGATCAGCCACTACAGAGCCCCTCCTCCAACCCCCAGGACCCTACCTAGCTGGGCTTGGCCTGCTGACTGCTGAAGGATCCTCTGAACCCTCACCCCCAGCCCAAAGGTGTCCACAGTGTTGGCAGGAGACGGAATGCACTTACAGAGGAACAAAAGTGGATACTTGCATGGGAAGGTGCAGTGATGCTAGGCTGACTGTGAACTAGAAGCCTCTTGATATTTTTAAGCAGTGTATATATATATGAAATACATAATAACTACATTCGTTTTGGAGAATTGATATATGCATATGGCATATTGATCTTTTTTTTTTTTTTTTGGTACTGGGAATCAAACTCACAACCTCACGCTTACCAGGCAGGCACTTATGCCACTGAGTTAAATCCCCAGCCCATATTGATCATTTTTAATCTCTTCATCTGCCTCCCTCACCTCCCTTACCTCCAATGGGCAAATGGGGGCTCACTGAGTAGTCCACACTGGCTTAGAACCTGGTTACACCAGACTGATCTCACACTCATGCTCCTGCTTCAGCACCCCAAGTGCTGGGATTACCGGCATCTGCCACCATGCCCAGCTTGTCTCTTTTTGGTGAAGAAGAGATAAGGTAACCCTCTACCCATTTCCTCATGGACCCAGTCAGCCGAGTCAGGATCCTGGCCTTGTTCTGAATCACCTGGGATACCCCTGCCTCCCCTCAAAGCTCCCTGCTCTCACTGCAGAAAACAGACTTGTGTTTAAGAACAGACAACAAATGTTTTGCACAGCTGTAACTCCCATAAGGAGACCAGTCTTTGGACCCAAGAAAGCTGTGGAGGTAGAACCTCCATCCCATCCTAAACTTCACCTTTCATGGCACAGCTCCAGATAACTGACAGTAGTAATTGCCACAAGATCAGCAAATCATTTCGTTTAAGAAGGTCTTCCATGATGTTTTACAGCCTGATCTTGTGTGCCTAACAACTCTTGAAATGATTTTTTTTTTATTCATTAAAGCAATGTGATCAGTGCTTTCACATTTTGCCATATTCCCCACCCCCTCTCTTTTTTGCTCCAGTGCTAAGGACAGAACCCAGGGCCTTGCACGTGCTAGGCAAGCATCTACCACTGAGCTATGCCCCAGCCCTGCCATGTTCTTAAGTATTGCACAGCCTGCAGGCCTTTCTCCCACATTCCCACCTTCCTCTTTCCTCCAGAGCACCTTATTGAGTATAAGACCATTGTGATTTACAATTTGATGCAGTTTTATCTTCCAGATCATAATCAGAATTATATCATGGGCTATTTATGTCGTGTGTGTGTGTGTGTGTTTGCAGTTTTGGAGATTGAACTCAGAGCCTTTTTTTATTTTTTTATTTTGAGACAGGGTTTCACTAAGTCTAAATTGCCTAGGCTAGGCTCAGACTTAGGATCTTCCTGCCTCAGTCTCCAGAGTGCTAGGATTATAGGTGTGCTCTACCACATCCAGCTTTTTGTCCTTGATTCTCTGCTCCAAATCAGCAATTCTGGAGTTGTAGGTAATAACCCTTCAGTGGCTGTGGCCAGTATTTTTTAAAATAAAGTAAACTAGAAGACATCAGAGTCTGTTGCTTTCAGTGTAAATGTTGTTTCATCACTGTTGTATGTGTAATATAAACTACATTCTACAAGCCATTGCCCTCTATTGTAACAACCCAAGGCAAACAGATCGGCCTGGGGAAAGGCCCACATGCACATTTCCTTCCCATAAAGCATTAAAGGCAGAGTTACCATTCAGTTCCCAATAGGCAGTAAGGAAGACCAGGGAACACTATCTAGAGAAACAAGTGTTAAATCAGTTAGAGAAGCAGCTGAAGCATTTGGCTGTCAGCCTGCGTTGGGTCTGGGATCTGTCTTTACAGAAGTAGGGAAAGGGACAAAAGTCTTGGAGCAAAGCAGGGGCAAAGCACTGTGGGGGTTCAAGACCTTGAGACCACGTACCATGATGGATGTCTAAGCAAGCCCCTCTTCCTGCAGGCAAAGTCATTTGAGAACAGTCAGACATCATGGGTGGCTCCTTGCATCCTGGCTCTTTTCTGGTCTATCCCAGGCTCAAAAATAGTTTCAGGCCTAAGAATCCCAGTTGCATGTTTCTGTTAGGTACCCCTTTCTTTTTCTCTGTTCCTAATCATTGTTTGAGACCAAGCAGAAAAACAGGTCTGGCTCCTTAGTGATTGAATTCTTTTTAACAGTGAAGTGAAAGAGCCTCTCTGTCTTTTTGTCATTGACCTGGCAGGGGAATCAAGACAAGCAGAAATTCAGATGACCAGAGAGAAGGTAGCAAGTGCTATAAGGAGGTCGACAACTCTAGAAATCAGAAGGAATGCTGGATAAGTTAAATCTGAGTGCCATCCACTGTGCAGGGTTGCTTCTCCACAGGGCTCTTCTGCGCACTCCCCCAGAGGTCCAGAGGGTGCGAGGGCAGACAGAGGATAAGCATGCAGTGTCAGAGGCTGGCCCAAGGCTTCACACAGGTCATTAATTAGTAACTGGACTTTAGAGGTTTGTGACCCAGAAAAGATAGCTAATAAAAACCCTCAGCCTTAGGAATCGGACTTTCCCACGTATCTCTTTCCTATTGTATGAATTACTGTTTGCCATGTCCTTCCCTGCTTGGCTGCAGAGAGAATGTATACAGAATTAAAAGGGAGGACAGATGCCAAAACAGCCTCTGCCCCAGGCCAAGGAGGCACGGCAGTCTGGTTGTGGCAGACACTGAGCTCCTGAGGTGAGGTGACAGATGAAGGAAGGGCAGGTAAGTAGTATGGAATGCAGTAGGCTCAGGTGATGCTAGCAGTTTGACTGCAGCCTTTGACTCTAATGGCCAGAGTCAAGCCTAGAGCTCTGTTATGTTCTAGTCCTCTTCTCCAGGCCTGACCTGGCTTTCCTCTTCTTGGGAAAGGGTTAAGGAAGAACCCTAGAATCATGGGCCCTGCAGAGGAAACTGCTCCTGGGGCAGAGGACAGCTGCTTAAGAAAGTAGGGGGGAAGATGGGCATTGAGAGTGAGACAGTGGAAGCCAGGGTGGTAGGAAGACAAGAGTCCCCCACTTGAGTCACCCCCCCCACTTCTCTGTGACAAGGTAGCCCCTGGGGGCTACCTTGTGGCAGAAGTCACTGCCCAGTGCAAAGTAAGGAAGGACAGCTCCAAGGAGCTCTCAGCAGCAACACCACTGCCACAGACTGAGGTGCATCAGAGTGGGGAGCCAGGACATGAGGTCTCTTATCTGCCAGTGCCCTCCCTCGTCTTCCTACTTCCCACAGCTCCCTCCCGCTCCCATTTTACCTGGATCCCTGTCAAGGAGAGACATAGCTGTCTAGGTTTCCATTTGGTGGTAACAGAAACCTAAAGAAGCTCAAAGCCAGCCTGAATTGTATAGCAAAACCCTGTCTCAAAGAGCTTGTTTTCCATCCTGTGCTTTCTTCCTCTTTGCCAGCACTTCAGGTTGGGCCCCAAGCATAGTGCCTTACTGTGAGGGAAAGCAGTCTGTAGTCCCAGCTGGAACTTGGGGCTCTCCATCTGCAGGAACCATGGGAAAACAGGAGAGGCTGGGTTGGTGGCCACTGATGCCCTCCTCAGCTCAGCCCTTCCCTGCCCACCCAAATACCTAGAGCTGAGAGTCGGCACCTCTCTGGAGGCAGTTAGAATGTCTTCAGGTATGCATCTTGCTGGCAGAGTCTACACCCAGAAAGGAAATGTAGAAGAAATGAGAAGCCACTGTCTACCATTCTTTTTTTTTTTTTTAATCGGTACCAGGGATTGAACTCACGGAGAAGCCACTGTCAATCGTGAGAGGACTTAGCCCACCACCTGGGCCTTGCATGTCACTGCTGCTCTAGCCTTAGTTCCAGCAGTTGCACCTGAGCTGGGGCCCCAGGGGTCACATCCTGATCTGAGCTTCTGGATCTTCTCTAACTTGTGGCTGGGAGGCAAGAGTTATGGCCACTATAGCCCACTCCCTTCCCACCCCCATGACTGAGCTAGTACTGATCTGTGTTCTCGAACTTCTGGCCCACACAGCATCTAGCTCTTGCCTTTACTACCATGGCCTTCTAGCCACTCTTCACTTAGATACTAACAACAGCAAAACCTTACTGAGATTCGTATACCATACAATTCTTTCAAAGTATACAACTCAGTAGTGTTTTGTTTTTTCAGTGCTGAAGACTGAATCCAGAGCCTCACCAATGCTAGGCAATGTTCTACACTGAACTACATCCCCAGCCCCAAATCAGTGGTTGTTAGTATATTCACAGAGGGCTGATAGGAAAACACTTGTGTTACCCCACTCCCATGTACTCATTTGAGCCACACTTTTACCCCAGGTGCCTGAGGCACACAGCAGAGAGCTGACTGTAATGGCCCCCTGTGCACAATCACTAAGTAACCAATCCCAGTGCTAACAGGTTTGTGGATCCATGCAGCCCCAGGAGAAAGAACTGGGTGGGAGCCTTCAATTTTACCAGCCCTTTGATAATTCTCTTTTTAAAATGAGTGGAAGGAATAAACCGAATCTTCAAAAGTGATTTCTTTGGACATCATAATAGAGGCAAAACTGACTTTCAGGTAAAGGAGCCCCCCCCCAAAAAAAAGAAAATGGAGCCCCACATAAGCAAAGAAAGCTCTGGTTAGAAGTGGAGATCTGTTTCAAGGAACCCTTGGGAGGTTGAGGTCCTGGTCAGAGAACAGTAAATCAGAAGAACAGAACTTACATTTTTGTGTTTTGAGTGTTGATTTGGTGAGTGCAACACTAGGGATTAAACCTTTGCACTGAGCTATAATCCCGGCCTGTTTGTTATTTTGAAACAAGATCTCAGTAAGTTGCCTAGACTATGCTCAAACTTGTGATAGTCCTACCTCAGCTTCTCATAATGTTAGGGTTACAGGTATGCACCACACACCCCAGTTCTTGTTAGGAAGCTCAGACATGGGTAAGCAGGAGCCCACTTGGAATAAAGACAAGTTCACTTTGGGATATATACAGATGTTTTGGTGCCCTCTGGGATACATATACATGATAAAACAGTTTCTCATTCCAAACATTTGTTGAGGATCTCTTGTGCATGAGATATGTTACTAGATGGTACTTTGATGAAGGCTGTTTTTCAGCAGTGTAAGGAGTAAAATGTAGCTGGGCATAGTGGTACATGCTTGTCATCCAGCATTCAGGAGCCTGAGGCAAGAAAATTGCCAGGAGTTTGAGAACTATGTAGAGAAATCCTGTCTCAAAAAAGCAACAACTCAAAAAGGTAAAATGTGACTCCTCTGTATGGTAGAACATTTTAAGGTCTATGGCAGTATTATAAGTGAGGTGCCTTGAGGTGGAAAGGGAGGGCAGGCCATTCCCTGCTGGGGAAATGAGACAAGCTTTCAAGAAGGAAGTGACCACTGAGTGGGGCCCTGAAGACTGAAGTATGTGGTCACAGGTACAACAGTGTAGGTGGAAGAACAGGGACATTTATTGGGAATGGCTCAATAGTGAGTGGGTGGTTTGGCTGTGCCAGAGCTGAGAGGGTCTTCACCGCGCACACACTCACCTTTCTGGTATGTAAAGCACCACAAGGACCACATTCTCACATTTAAACATTACACTGTGGTAGGGAAAGAGGTAGAGAAATGTGATGAGAGAAAGAGGTGAGAGATGGAATTGCCCAGAGAAGATGGGTTGAGACAGAAAGGAAGATAGGGGATCCCATTTTTAGGTCCAAGTTAGGAGAGAAATGCCTTTTCTCCCATCCTACCTTTCATGAAAGTTGGCTCCCTGAGAAGCCCCTCCCCTTGCAACTGACCAGGAGAGCTGGAATTTCTGTCCCAGCAGCCTTCCTGCTGTTCTGGCCATGAGTCAAGGCCTTTACGATAGAAGACCCCTACAGCTAGCCCTGCTTCCCTCCACCAGGGCTCTTTGGTTCACACTGTGCAACCACTGGCTTGTCACAAGACAATAAGGCAGACAGGTATAAGCCCAAGTTCTGGGCCAGGAAGTTCCTCTGCCTCACATAACCACAGCGCTCACCCCAGCCTTACCCTAGGCCTGTGTCTCAGTAAAAATGTGACTGGCACAAGCCAACCACGGATCCTAGCAGTCAGGTACCTAAGGCAGAGTGACTCCCAGGATCAAGTTCTGCCATTTTTCTAGGGCCCCCAAAAGTGCTCAGCAATGGGGAAATGGGAAGAGACAACATTTCCATGCTAGGTCAGACTGACTGGAACAGGAAATTCCATGTGCCATGTACTAGAACTACTATATTATGCTTGGGCAAGTTTGTGTGGAAAGCTTACACATTTGGTAGTAGGGAGGGGAACTAGGAGTTTTGTCTTTTCCCATCTCCAACATCCTTCAATGAGCTGCAGATCCTGAGATTGATGATGTGATGAAAAGAACTAATAGAGTCTGCAGAACCTCTCCCTCATCCTTGTCCACTCTCATCCCATCCAGTCACACTGGGTTTCCACTGTGGCTTCCTGTCTTCATGGGTTCCTCCCCTCTTTTCTGTTATTGCTTAACTTCAGTCTCCCTACAGCTGAGGTCACTGGGCACCTTCAGTTCATAAGAGCCTGCCTCCAGGACTGCTGCTTTTCTGGTCCAGTTCTCCAAACTGATTTATCTAAAACCATGCTACTCAAAGTGTGGCCCTCAGGTCAGGAGCTTTAGCAGCATTTAAAATGCAGAATCTTCGGAGGATATAGCTCAGTGGCACAACCACCTGGCTGGCAAGCGCAAGGTCCTGAGCTCAATTCCCAGACACATTAAAGGCCCTCCCTACTACTGCTGACCTGACAGCCCACCTTCTGAAACTGACCCCAAGCCCACATGACCTGGCTGTTGTCTGCGTCTTCCACTCCGTCTACCCCAGAGATGCTGCTTGTCCTGCTCAGTTATAGTGGTTTGCCTCCACACCTTGGCTACTGATCACCAGTCCCTGAGACTCTGCTTCCTCACTGCACCCACCAGAGAATCTGTGACTGGCTTCACACACACTTTTCATTCAGGACATGGGTTTTTGTTGGACATCTGAGATTCCATTTGAGTCCTGTAATTGGTGTTGGACTGAATTTCAGGATACCCTCACCGTCTGCTTCCTGCTCCTTCCTCCTCTCTCAGCTCCCTTGCACTTGCATTTCATGGGTGTTATTTCTGGATTTCACTTTCCCACCAGCTTGGAAATCCCTTCTGGTCAGGTCAGTATCTCACTTACCTTTACATCCCAGTGCCTGCATCAGTACACGGTATGGATCCTTAATAAGCACCTCTTGTGAGTAATGTATCCTCCCAGGTGTCACACACTGTAGCTTGCCCTATTTCCTTGGGAAATGAATTGTTTTTATATATTTGGCTGCAGCTCTCCTCTGACAGGAAGGCCTCTAGGGGAGGGGAGGGAGAGAGAGAAGAGAAGAGAAGAGGAGAGGAGAGGAGAGGAGAAGAGAGCAGAGGAGAAGAGAGGAGAGGAGAGGAGAGGAGAGGAGAGGAGAGGAGAGGAGAGGAGAGGAAAAAAAAGAAGAAAAGAAAAGAAAAAAAAGGCAAAAGCAACCCTATCAAACACCAATCTCCCAAGAGTGCAATTTAGGGAATGTGGCTCCAGCTGGACAAAACCAGTCCAAGAGGAGAGGGAAGACTGGTAAGACTTGTGGCTGGCAGGCTCTGGGGTGCACCTTCTTC
>PVJX010021982.1:0-31143 GCA_004027295.1 Dolichotis patagonum | reverse complement strand
CTTATTATGGCTGATCTTATTTGAATCTGGTTTGTTAGATTGCTACTTTGTATTGACTGATTTTATTTAAATCTGTTGTGATGGATAGCATCAAGTCTAAGAGTATAGGCAACTACACTGGAGATGACAAGATTCACTAAGATACCCACTCTGGTTTGATTATTACTTGCTTTTGAAGTCTTATAATGTCTCTAATGCTCTGTTTTTATTAATGTTGTTATATACTGCTGAGTATATAACATTTATTAATGTTGTTATATACTCACGCACGTGTAGAGATTATAAACAGTTTACGAGAACCAACTATATAACACATGTTGAAATAACTAATTTGAAGAAAAAGAGACACTACAATACCCAGTGCTGATTCCATAATGTCATGATGTGAAGTCCAGCAAAACTATCACTTTTTGGTTCAAAGTGATCTTACCTTGCTTTGCCTTGTTTAAGTTCAACACACATGAAGGTATGGACAGCTGTTTTGAGGAGAATGAGAGACACTATGACAGCCATTCTTGGCTTCCCTAATGTCTGGTCTTGAAGACCTGAAATGCCCTCCTCATCCTGCTCAGATCAATTCCATACTAGGTTGTTTCATGTGAATTCCCTGTATGTGACAATATAGACAACTATTTGGAAGAAAACAAGAGTCAATATGATAGAGAGTGAATATCTCCGATTGTCTAGCTTTGAAATTTATGTCTTACATTGCTTTCTTATGATCCGCATTGCTCCGTTTTGTTGGTTTAATTTTACCTTATTGATATAATTGCATGTATATTTGAGTGAGTAGATAGATGACCATGTTGTTTTTGTCAGATTGTGGAGCAGAACTGTTAACAGTCTCACTGTTTGAATGTCTACTTTACATGTTTTAACTTTGTAACTTGAACAACTATTTCCAAGAAGTCAGTATGTAATTAGTCAAGTAATAATTTCTTAGGTTTTATTGTTGTTGTACTTCTCCTTTTTTCTTTGGAATACTGTATTGTTGCTACCCTTTATTCTGTTTTGTTTTGTTTTTTCCTCTTTAAATAAAATTATTAAAAAAAAAAAAAGTTTAACTCCCTAGACTTACTGTGCTTGAGGCCTGACCCTGAAAGAGGTAACTGAGTGAGATCATAAAGTTGGAGGCCTGACCCAGAGGACTGGCATCCTTATAGAGGGAGAGACATCGGCGATCCTGCCCACAGGTAAAAGGCTGTGTGAGAATGCAGCCAGAGGCTGCTGTGGCCACATAAAGGAAAGGGGCTCAGGAGAAACCAAACCTAACTTGACCTCATGCTTCCAGAATTGTGAGGAAACAAACTTTTGTTGTTTAAGCAACCACGACTTCAGTCTTGTGTGACGGCTGCCCTGGCTGACTGGTGTGTCCCTGACCTGGGGATGGTACACCAAGCCTCTGGTTTCTGGGCTGGCTCTGCTTTCATAGAAGCCTCTCAGCGCACAGAGAGTGCCTCCAGCAGGCCATTTCCCTGGGGAGACCCTCCTCCCAGTAAGGAAGCTGTGTTGGGAAAACCAGAGGAAAGGGGTATTCCAGATGGAATTTGTGGTATCCAGCACTGATTATCCTTGGTAGGACATGTCTGAGTTCTGGAACTTGACTTTCAATTGCCCTGTTGTCACCTGTCTGCTTGCTTTTAATAATTATCCCCAGATGTCATCTGCAGCTATTCAACCTCTTTTCTGCCTTCCCACAGTCTCCTCTAAATCATTGGCTAGAAGAATGGAAACTGCAGATCCCAAGCTGCCTTGTCAATTAGGTTCTGCCTGTGGAAGGCACTTAGTTGACGTTGGTTGACAGGCAGGAGGAAGGAGAGACATTAGCAGCTGCTCTGGCAGGCATATGTGGGTTCTGAGGTTGTGAAGTACTGGGGCAAGGGCTGGGGTGACTGGCCGCTCCAGCAGCCCTGCTGGCAGCTCTGGCAGTAGGAGCAGGTGGGCTTTTGGTTTCCTGCTCAGTGGGAGAGGCAATGATTTGATGCTAGTGGTGGCGGCAGCAGCACTACGGATGAATCTGTTCTGAGTGTACACTAACGGGCTCCAGGGAAAAAAATTCCTTTTATTTTCATCCCTCCTGCCCACAGTGGCTCTAGGGGGCTCCTACAATCTTTGGTTTCTTAAGAACATCACTTTCCCTGGGGTTCATGGAGAAGTGCTGTGAACTTCACAAAAGTGGCCTGAACAGAGAAGAGCTACCAGATCAGTGCCGTGCTGCTTTGACAAATGCAGCTCTTGAGGTTCTTGGGGTGAAGGACCACGAGAGGATGAGAAAATAAAGAAGAGACAAAGCTGGGGTCAGGTGGAGCCCTTACCCTCCTGACGGGACAAAAGGAACTGGCCTCTTACTGCAGGGGCGTTTATTTATACCTTTTAGCAACTTAAGGTCACATGACACCCTGTTGTCCCAGCAACCCACTGTTCAGATTGCTTGGGGCTGGGTGTTCTATGGCTGAAGTAGCTCCTTCAGTGGTTTGCCCCGGGCACCCTTTGTTCTTGGGATGGTCATGCTCCAGCCTTGCACATGTGGTCAATTTCCAGTTTTGATGGCTCCCAATCCCATGCTGTGTGCACTGTCGCGTTCAGGGACTGCAGTTGCAGTGATGGATTGAGGAGTCCTGCTCTGTCACGAGCCTCTCTGGGCCTCAGTTATTCCGTACGTGAAACAATGTGATTGGGTCTACCTCTCAACTTTCTGGGGTTGCCTCCTCAGTGATATATTTTAACAAATTGTTGGAGCCAGCGAATCCATCTGCTAATCCAGCAAAGAAGCAAAACCACGTTACCCAAAGTGCTCAGGACTGGCCGCCATAGGAGGAGCCCACTTTGACCTCCACTTCGGCACAGGTGTCCTCATGCCACTTTGTCTCTTACCCAGCTGACTGCACAAGTTTCCTCAACCGCTGGCCCTGAGGACGTGACAGTTGGTGACACCTGCTTTGCTGCCTGGTCAGGCCTCCTCCAGCCTTGCTGGGGACACTTTTTCCTAAGAGTCTTGGCAAGGCCTAGACTTGACCAGGTCTTTTGCAAGAGATGAGGAAGATGTTACGGTCACGTCCTCGTTTCTCAGCAGAGAGACCTGGCAAGGGAAATGGCACCACTTCAATTCACAAATATCCTGCTTCAGACGGTTTGCCCTTTCTCAACCCAAAAGGCTCAGAAGAGCCGGGAAGCAGAGGGATGGGTTTCCTGCCGTGCAGACGCTCTTGGCTGGCCTTCGCATCCTCATGGTTCACCCACTGTCCCCTCATTTCCTTACCTCCTCGGCGTATGCACACCAGTCTTCCCAGAACTGTGAGACTCTTGTCTTTCCTTTAATTCCCCGCTTTGCCTAGATAGCCAAAGTCCATTTTCACTGCTACTAAATCATCCCTGTATATCATTACTAAACTATAGCCTCCTTCTATTTTTTTTAAGTTTCCTTACTTCTGCTCACAGCATGTACCTTAGGTTTCATCACAAATGCACCTCCTGTTAACCAAGAAGGCCAACTATTGCAGGAACACAAACTGTAGCCAGGTATGATGGTAATCACCAAACAAATTCATTTTATGACTGGACTTAGACGAAGATTCTGGAACTGTGGGATCCGTGGCCATTTCCAAGCTTGCTGGTTCCTCGGGCTAATCAGGTTTCCAAGATCTCACCAGAGCCGCTGGGCGCAAACATGTTGTGTGGAGTCGTCACCTGTTGGGTAATACTCTCAGGAGAACAACGTGGCTGTGCGCTTTCTCCTTCCCACACGCCTGTCCCTGTCCCTGATGTTGCAACCTTGCAGGGACATTGTCACCCCTGCCCTATAGCCGAGAAGAGTAAGAAGTTGGCAGTGTTGCTACATGAATTTGGCTTATTTCAGTGGGGCCAATATCTATTCACCCACTATAACTATGGAACATCTCCAGATTAAGGCCATGTTGTACAGGGGATAGAAAAGTGAACCAGAAAGATGTTGACTCCGTGAGCCCTGCACTTCATCTGGGGAAGGGAAAAGAAACAAATCCACCCATGAAGAAATCCAGGCATTGGTTGATTTTAGATAGTTGTAGGTGATGTGGAGAAAGAAAAGGAAAAGGAAAAGTGGAAGAGAGAGAACAATGTTAGCTCAGAAAGTCAGAGAAGGGCATTATGGGAAATGAACTAAGGTCTGAAGAAGGAAGTAGCCTTGTGAAGAGCGCGCAAGGAAATTTTCAGCTAACAGGAAGAGCAAGTGCAAAGTCCCTGTAGGTGAATTTGTGTGGGTCTGCACAGTCACCAAGGAAAAGAGGCCTTGCAGAGGTAGTCACCCCGGAGCTTTTTATTCTAATGAAATTCAAGCAGTAAGTTTTAAGCAGGGAGGACATAAGATCCGATTTGTGGTTCGGAAGGGCACCGAGGATACGGTAGAGAAGGGACAACCAAGGAAGGAGGAGCCTGGCCCGCAGGCGCGACCAAAGCCAGAGGCAGTGGAGTGCTGTGAAGTCTGCGAGGCTGCATTTCATCGTCTCATTCCTCAAGGGCCAGTTGTCACCTGTCCCTGCAACCCAGAAACGCAGCAGTTACAGAAGTAAAAACAAAGCCATGTATTCAGTGGGAGACGGCTGTGGTGATAGAGCAACTCCTCCTCGTGCCTCGCCTGCTAACCTGTGAGGGCCCTAACAATCAACTCCCAGAAGCAAGTGATCTGCTCCGCCCGGTGCCGCCCTCTGCACAGCCCCTCCCCGGGGTTGGGGACTCCGTCTCCAGTGAACTTTATAGAGTCAGAGGTGTGAGAGTGGGCATATTTTGGAGATGCTTTACCTATAAATGATCTGATTACTACGACATAATTTAGTGATCCCTCTTTTTTACCATTCTAAAGAAATGTCTTTATTTACTCCCTGGTTTAGCCATCCATTCATTCAGTAGACATTTGGTGAGTTGCTTCTGTGTGCCTGTCCCCTGCTAGGAAGGAACTGGAGACAAAGAAAAAATGCACAGACCCCACCCCCGTGGAAGTCGCCATCAGCAGATTTGTGACAATCAAGCCAACCCAGCTTTGTAGACAGCACAGCTAGAAATTCTCTCACGGAAGGAGGGAAATGCAAATTCCTATATTCTATACACCTAACCTCATCTTTACTTCTCTATCAGCTTTTTTGTTTGTTTGTTTTTTACTATTTGGGCTGAAACCAAATGCCTTGCACATGCTAGGTTATACACCCAGCCCCTCCACTACCACTGAGCCATACATCCACCCCACTCCCTATTTGTTCTCCTCCTGTATGTTTCGTGCCAGGGTCTCACCGTGTAGTCCAGGCTGGTCCTGAGCTTGCTACGTAACGCAGGTGCAAACTCACACTCCTCCTAGCTTAGCTTCCCAAGTGCTGGGATTATAGTGAACCCCACCACACCCAGCCTCGTTTTTACTTTGCACAACATCATAGAAAGTAGATATGATTGTTCCTATCTTTATGGGTGAATATTTTGAGACAGGGAGAGATCACACTAATCGTGTAACAATAACTGGTTTGTAGCAGAGCAAAGACTGAAACCAGCCCTGCTTGACTCCAAAATCCAGGCTCTTTCCACTCCATAGTTAAAGTTTAAAGAGGTAGATCAAACTCAGACAAAAGGGAGGACCTTCACATGCTCAGGCCCTCCTCTTTGAAAGAGAAAGATGTGCTCTGTAATGAAAAGAAGGAAGTCACATATCAGAGGAGACAGTCTCAAAAACAACAATAACAAACACAAAGGGACCTCACGGAAAAACCCAGCAAGCTGTTTTGGTTCATGGAATGAGTCATCCCCAAAAGACTTTGGAGAAAGACTGGAAAATGGATGTGTTTTTGAGTAATTACTCTTGAACTGTTCACTGGAATAAGAGTCCTGCCAAAGGCTGTGTGTTTATCACCTGGCTCCCTGGGGAGGTGGGAGGAGGACTCTGGGGACTTCTAGTTACACTAAACCAAGTGGTGCCCTTGCCTTCAGGACCCGGAAGAGGAGCCCTCTAGGATGCTGCTTCTCAACCTGGCGCCTGCACCCCAGGATTACTGGTAGGGCAGAAGATACAAGAAGCCTGACATGGAATCGGACAGCTTGTTTTACATATGTCCATTTTATTTAAAAACTTGAGCAAAACCAATAAGGTTATTTTTTAGATCAATGTATTATGGGAGAGGCACTTGTTTTACATGAAATTTTAAAATAAACACATGTATTCAATTTTAGTGGACCCCTTCAAGCTTGGTTACCAGACTGCTACAAATCCATGACCTTGGCAGGGTCTGTTGAGACAGTGCATGCAATTTATCTCAAATTCGTCTCAAAGGAACTGGCTAACCTCCATCCTCAGCGCTTATTGAACTCTCGTCCTGGGCTCGGTGTTCTACCATATCCGGTTATGATTCATAAAATACTAGTCTTGCAGTGGCCCAGATGTGTGTTCCCACAGCAGCACAGTGTACAGTGTAACTGTGCGATGCAGGAAGACTGACAAATGGTCAGGGGAGGGCTGATGAATCGCACCTGGAAGGGACTCTGGCCCAGAGCTGGGTGGGAAAGAGAGCCTAGGAGGCAGCGTGCACGCCAGGAAGTGCTGAGGCTGGAGCGGACACAATGCGGGAGACAGGGGACAGAGCCAGTGAGCTACGTTACTGTGCTTAGGTGACAGCAGCCTTGAATGTCATCCTCAGAGCCCCAGAGCTTCACATTAGGAGGACTGGTGGGGAGGATGGAAGAGTTAGCTTAGTACTGATCAGAAACCCAGTTAAGCCTGTATTTTACAAAGTTAAGGAAGGTGAATTTCTGGAGGCACCAGGGATATCTATCCTGACATCACACCAGGAGCTAATGACAGATTCCAAACTTTCATAAAATCTGTTCTAAAGTGTAATTATCTCCACATCATGGATGCATGATGTTTCTTCTGTCACCATTTCAAGCAACATTTTGATAAGTGCATGTTCATACAATTGATATCCTTTATAATCCTAAGTATTTTCTTTTGCCACAAATTAATGTTGGATTTTGTCAAAGACATTTTGTGCATCTACTGAAATGACCATGTGATTTCTACTCTTGCTTGCCTTTTTGTTATGCATTTCATTTATTGATTTACACAGTTTAGTTTGTACTTTGATCAAAAATATGACTGAGTGAGGTTTGACCTCGCCCGGGCCGTGCGCCTTCTCCTTCCTGCCCAGCCCAAGCCCAACTCGTCACAGGCTGTGATTCTCACAGGCTGTTCCCTGGGCAGGAGCTGTGTGGTTTCATCTTTAAGGCTGTGTTTACCAGAAATGCCAGCCAGCCACTCTGCAAAGTCCCCAGCTTATCACGGGTGCTTTACAGTGAGAGGAGGGCAGTGGTCAGAAGCTCTTCATTACCTTGGCATCTGCTTATCAGCGAGGAAAATGGAGTTGCTGAAGTGTTTCAGGATGCTGAACTTTGCCTCAAATGAATAGAACATCACAGGAGAACCCGTTAGTGTGTATAACTTATGAGTTACTATATCTTTTTAAACACTTAACAGGAAGATATGATGTGGAGAAACCCTAGAACATAGTGATGGTTACACAGCTGTGTAAATTTATTAATACTCACCAGACTGTGGTTTCTCTCTCTCTTTCATTCTTTCTTCCTTCCTTGCTTCATTCCTTCCTTCTTTTCTATGTAACTAGATATTGAACCTGTAGCCTTTGCGCTGAGCTCTATCTCCACTCCTTTTATTTTATTTTATTTTATTTTATTTTGACAGGGTCTTACTGAGTTGCCAAATAGAACCAGTTCAGGGTTAAACATGCAATCCTCTCTCCTGCCTCTGCCTCCCAGGGTGCTGGAATTACAAGTGTGCATTACCACACCAGGCTCAAATAGTGGATTTTATATTATACAATAAGGCCAGGCATGGTGGTGCATGTCTGTAATCCCAGCTACTCAGGAGACTGAGGCAAGAGGACCAGAGTTCATGTGCAGCCTGGACAATTTAGCCAGATTCTGGCTTAAAAATAAAAAGAGCTGGGGATCTAGCTCAATGTTAGGCCCTTGTTCAATCCCTAGTATAAAAAAATATAAAATCTGGTGCCATGGCACACACTGGTAGTTCCAGCACTGAAGGCTGAGGCAGGAGGATCTCAGCAAGTCTGAGACCAGGCTGAGCTACATAGTGAGTTCAAGGCCAGCCTGAACTAGACAGTGCGATCTCGTGTCAAATAAATAAATACAGAGACAGATAACCTAAAACTGTTTAAACATGAGCACTGAGAAGCACTACTAGGAAGAAAATGGAAGCAAAAAACAAGAAAAAAGGCGCCATTCAGTTATTGCAGATCACCCAGACTCGTGGAGACTTGGTGACTTGCAAGGGTGATGGCTGCTCCCTCTGAAGTGACCTCCAACAGACCCACAGAGCACGGACTCTGAGGAAAAGCGCACTTCCTTTGTAAGGGGACTTGGAGACAAGCCTGGAGACCCACCTCCCAACAGACTGTCTCCCTGAGCAGGCAGCACATAGACAAGCTGCGCAGTCCAGCAGGCACGACACGGTCCTTGTCAGCTGTCTGTAAGGCTGTGCGAGGTGGCGTGTGCCTGTGAGCCCAGCAGAGAGGAGGCTGAGGCAGTAGGATTGCTGGGAGTTGGAGGCCACTCTGGGCTCATAGTGAGGTCAAGTCCAGCCTGAACTACATAGCAAGACCCAGCCTCCAAAACACAACAAAAACAAAATCAGTAACAGCAACAACAAACAGCAGCAAGCTGTACAAGTAACTCTAATAATATATTTTCTCTAACCTAGCATGTCCAAAGTATTTTCAGGATGTAATCATCATGAAACATTGGGAGTGGGGCCCGGGGGTGGCTCAGTGGTAGACAAGCATTTGTCTGGCATTTACAGAGCCCTGGGTCCACACTGAGACAGGGAGAAGGGGAGGCTGAGAATGGCCGGGGAGACAGGTGTGACCAGATCCCGCAACCCGACTCCTGCACGTTCCCTTGGGTTCCTGTGGTGCGTGGAGGAGATAAACCGTCCCGGGCGCCAGGGGGCGCTCACCCACGGCTTTGCTCACAGTAGCGGCCCTGTGCTCCCCAGGGTGTGGGCTTCTCTTTCCTTCTCTTCCCAGCCCGAGTTCCCTCTGCAGAGCCAGTTTCTCCGCTGTCTTCCACTTTTACTGTCTCCAACAAACTGTCACCATTCTTGCTTGTTTTGTACAATTCTCTGCTTGAGACCCAGTGAGCACCCCAAAACCTGGTAACAAAACCTCAGCATCACACAAAAAATTTACTAAGGACACGTTTTACATTCTATGATTACACAGAGCCCTGGAACCTCACAGGGGCCAGTTCCCAAGGAGCAGGGACGGTGGCAGGGGAAGCTGTGTCGTGAAGAATGAATGACACCCTTGGGAACGGACACCTGGTCCTGTGACAGAGCAGATGGTGACTGAGTGAATCTCTCCGCTTCTCCTCTTCTCCTTTTGTAAGTGTGGGCAGTGACGCCTGTCCTGCAGACTTACTGTGTGGGAATGGAGCAGCTTCCTGAAGTTCCCGCCGCACAGCAGGCTGGCACAGGGCATGCTGGCTCCTGCAGTGCTGAGCAGGGCCCTAGGAAGGCAGGCGGCAGCAGGCAGCCAGCACTGGGTGGGCAGGTGGGGGAGTCGGACCAATGAGACCTCTGCAGACCTTGACCGTGGGAGGCAGCCCCATCAGCCCCTGTGTGGAGTCCTCCACTCCTGGTGACCACACCCCGTGGAGTCCCTGCCACATCACTCCAGGGCCACTCCCGTGAGACAGAAGCCATGGAGCGGCACTTCCTAGTTTGGGCCATGAAAGACCCCAGCTCAAGTTGTCATGCTCCTGCTCCTGGTGTCTCTCCTGGATGCCTCCCACGGGCACAAGGGATCTGTTGTGCCAGGAAACACCCAGAGCCTGTAGGGAGACCCAGGTGGGGAAGAGCTGAAGTCTCCAGCCAGGGGTCGGCAAGCAGCTGGGGTCTGGCATCACCTGTACCAATGGGCTGGGAAATGAGTGCTCTGCAGTCAGCCCTGCCCCGAGCCAGGGCTTATGAGAGCTTGGCCTGAACATGCAGTTGGGACAGAACACAGGTCAGGTAAGCCCCTCCCCCCTCCTCCTCCTGTTTCCCTCCCCCTTCTCCTCCTTTTCTTCCTGGTGGTCCTCCTCCTCCTCTTTTTCCTCCTCCCCCTCTCCCTCTTCCCCCTGGATCTCAGCTCCTGGGGCCTGCACAGCCTTCCAGGGGCTGCACACCCTCTGTCCCCCCTCAGGATGCAGAGGCGACTTCCCCTCTCCTTTCCCCTCCAGCTCCACTAGACGGGGCCTGCAAGGTGATTCACTGCAGCCTCCTCTGGGGCACACAGAGGGACCCGAGATGGGGCAGAGGGAAGTGTCCCAGGCCCTTCAGAACTCCAGGTGGCTCAAGGAGTCACAGAAGCCTGTGATGCTTCAGACCCGTGTCCTGTGTGCAGGACAGAGACCACTGGAGCAGGCAGCCGGGCACACTGCTCTCGGGCGTTGTTGTCTGGCTCCTTCATCAAGCCTGCTAACCGAATCCACGCCATCCCCCCGCTGCCAGACAGCCCGGGCCCATGGAGGACTTGGGATGAAGCGGTGCGGGAGCTGGAGCAGGAGGCCGTGATCGGGGCTGTGCTGGCAGGGTGAACCGCACACTTGAGTGGGAGGCTGGGAGCCTCTTCCCCCTGGTGCTCCGGGGCTTCCCCCCGGGAGAAGGGCCAGTGTGGCTGGCAGGCCTGATGGCCGTCCTCCTTGGGAGGAGAGCTGAGGGCACCAGATCCGGGGGGACAATAGCAGCACCTCCTCATTTGCAGGCCTGAGCCCGCAGTGGAACTGGTACTGGCTTGTGGGCCTAGTCCTTCAGGAGCAAACCTGTGGCCATCAGGTGGTCACAGGTCCTGAGCCTCAGGGCTTTGCAGTGATGGTTAGTGGGCCAGTCCTGGTCAGGATGCCTAGGACGCTGGTCTTCCTGTGCTTGGGAATGGGCTCAGGAGAAGGATTAGGGGACGGTGCACTTGGGCGGAGCCATGAGTGCTGCAAGGTCTGTTTTAGAGTTGGCTGCTCTGTGGGTTCTGGAAGAGGAGCCTGCTGTTAGGTTTGCATATTAGAAGAGAGGGTATGAGGTCAAGAATATGCCCACCAGAAGCTGTGGCCTGATGCCCCCCTCTCCAGTAGACGTTATGTGACCCATACAGCCAACTCATACAGTTTAATGTGGGTGACCCTAACATGGAGCTGCAGACCTGGCTTGGTTTTTGGAGACTCATTCAGGACAGAACATCTTGCCATGCAGATATGCCCATCCCCCATCCTCCCCATCCCAAAGTCAGTCATCTTAGCATTTTCTTGGGAGCCCAATAATATATGCTCAGGGCTGAGGTCTCCATGCATGAAATCCTGGCCAGGCCAGCGCTGCACCAGCCACTGTGATTGGGAGGAAGAATTTCTCGGCCTCCTCCTCGGTGAGCGTTTCAGTGGCCTCAGATCTCCCCGCTCTCCTCTTGTGCGAGGCAGACTTTGTCTTGTGTTCCAGTGACCTGCAGCAGCTGGGTTACTGGGGTGCTGTGGCTCCTCTAATAGCTCTACTTTACCCACAATGAAGGTGGGTTTCGGTTTCTCCATTTGAAGCACCTTAATTGGCACTGATGTCCCGGGGGCAAGATGTTCTGCCAGCAGGATCTCGGCAAAGCCACTGTGGCCAGCGGTGCCCAGCACTTGACAGGCACCAGGGAGGCTCTTTCCATGGGAGCTGGCTGTGGGGCCCAGCCTTGGCTTCATTGTGCTCAGCAGCCAAACTGAGTGTTCTGGCATTGTCTGTGAGGCCTCAGCATGATTTTAGTTGGCTACATTCACCACCCAGACTGGGGACCACAGTGGAGCAAACCTCCAGAAGCTCCAAAACACTGAACTGATTCCCCAAAACACGGTTGTGTACAAATCCGGGGTCACCAAAAAGAGGTCTTCAGGACAAAATCTCCACTCCAGGCATGGCCTATATATAGTAGCGCTAACCTTGAAAATGACCTCACTGTTTCCTATGGGGCTGGAAGATGGACTGGCCCAGGCACAGCTGGCCAGACCCGCTGGACACCTTACTTCTTGGCCTCCAGGACCTTTTGTCTTTAATGAAAAAGAAAAAAGAGTCCACAGTTTCTTAAAGATATGGGTTATGGAGATTGATACTTTAGCTCTTTAGAAATTAAAGCTTCAGGATGCTGCAAAAGTCCTTTTTTTTTTTGTACTGGGGATCGAACTCACAACCTCACACTTGCCAGGTGCTTGTGCTGCTGAGCTGAACCCCCGGCCTCACAAAAGTCTTTTTTATTTCTGGTTTGAGAATCTGTAATAATTTTTGTTTTTAGAAATCTCATTATGTCTACACTCAACATATCCAATTACTTTTCCTTTACATTTTTATGGGCTCAGAGTGATGTTACAACTCCACTGCTAGTAGAGTAACTCAATGTTCTTCTCTACTTTTTTTTTTTTTTTTTTTTTTTGGTACTGGGGATCGAACTCACAACTGCACGCTTGCAAGGCAGCCGTTTACGCCACAGAGCTAAATCCCCAGCCCCTGAATGTTCTTCTCATAAAACACACTGAAGCATAGCAATGCCTACAATGCTGATAGGAAAATATCATTATAATTTCTCCCAAAAGGTAATCATTAGATTTATCCTCAAAACCCCTAGAGATCAAAAGGAAAAGGGTTGAGATATGCTGCGTTGAAAGAAAAAGCAAAGCAAAGCAAGTAAAAATCCTCTCAGCTATGAATTCTATATCCAGCAAAACTGTCCTCTAAAAGTGAGTGAGAAATTCAGACATTCTCAGCTGTAGGCGGTAGGGGATTTTTTCCCTCTGCCCTGGGTAAAGGGATCCTTCAGCTTGA
Source organism: Dolichotis patagonum (assembly GCA_004027295.1). Lineage (NCBI taxonomy): Eukaryota > Metazoa > Chordata > Mammalia > Rodentia > Caviidae > Dolichotis > Dolichotis patagonum. The sequence continues at coordinate 18,278 of PVJX010021982.1, read as the reverse complement.
AATGAAGGGATATTAGGCAGGAACTCAAATCTGTCTGAAGAAATAACTCCAATAAAGGTAAATATGTGGGTATTTATGGAAGTCAGGAGTGTTCTGGTTTCTCTGTGACGTAAGAGACTCCTGTATGAAAACAATAAAACCCAGCATGACTGCTTTTCTTGAGACTTGGTGTGGCAGGCATGGATGGAGCTATCATCCCAAGACTGCAGTTGGGTCGGGAACCAGCACAAGCCTCATGACCCTCAGGTGGCACAGCACAGTCTGGGAAGACGTCCTGCTGTGGGTCAGGGGCCAGGGCCTCTCTGCCAGCCAGGGAATGCCCCAGAGAGAAGGCGGTCACCCCGGGATCTTTCCTCACCGTGGCTCTGTCCACAGCTCTAGTGCCAGTTCCTAAACTACCTCCAGAGGGAGAGTCAGGCCTGGCTGCAGCCTCTGAAGTAGAGTCAGCTCTGGAGCCCGTCCTGAGCAAGAGGCAGCTCTACTGCCAGCCCTGGAGCTCAGCCAAGCCCCGGTGCCTGCCCCAGAGCTTGTGTCCACTGTCACCAGCGTCAGGCCCATCAGTAGAGCCTCCCTGGCCTACGCCCAGGGCCACAGCCTGGATGAGCCACGCAAGTGTCACCTTTTGGTGTTGCCTCCTGATCCAGCGGCAGAGCAGTTCATGCTGATGGTTATGGTGAGTTACTGGGCAGGGCAGTTTGCTATCCAGAACTACCATTCCCCGGTCCAGAGACCACTGGTGGCCAGTGGAGACTGAGTGATCGTCCTCTGTCCAGGGGCTGGGAGGGGTTGTCCACAGCAAGAGAGGAAGGGGTGAGGCAGGATAGGAAAAGACTGAAAGACAGGTAGAAAGGAGACAAGGAAATCACATCAAATGTTTGTTCTTTTAAGGAGACTGTACCTTTTAGGACTCAGTTATTCAAGATCATCCATATCAGGCTACTTAGGCTCCTCCCCTACAAGACTCATAGCACTCAATTTTTTTTAGAAATACTAAAAGTCCATAAATTGACTTAAGAAAATAAAGAACAAGAACCTGATCATAAGATAAAAGAATGGGGTGAAAGAATCCAAAAAATGAAGAAAAAAAAGAATCCAAAAAATGTTTGAATTACCAAAAACAAAAACCAACAATAAAAACCTGTGTCCTCACCTATGAAATGGACTCACAGCCTTCTTGGGTGCAGGCTGCCTTCTCCTGGGGTCTCCTCCTCTTCAAGAGAAGCATAAATGCTCCCAGTTTCAGGAAATCATGCTTCCCATTTCCCCGGGTAGCCACACTCCACTCTTGAGTGTGCCCTAACATCTCTGCCTAATAAACCTTCCCCTCTTCCTGATGCACACTGAGATTATTTTCTGTGATGGGAGTTAGCAAATCTGCAAACTTATTCTACAAAAGTTTGGATTTCAGCTTTGGGGACCTGCACAGGCCCAGCTCAGTGACAGGGGGACCCCCAGTCCTGGGCTCCTATTGCCCTTGTGCGTGAAATGTCCATTTGACACAGCCTTCTCTCAGCCCTGGCTGGGCTGTGCCCTGGCCATCTGGTGCCAAGCAGGATGAGGTGCGGTCACCATGACCAAGGCCTAGCATCACCCCTGGGTCAAGGCTATGGGCAGGTGTTTTAAAATTCGGGAGATCTGCCAAATGTCAGGTAATTAATGGCAGTTCAGAGGCCATGGTGTCCAGACAGGGGATTTTAGAGGTGTCTAAAAGACCCTAGGCTTCTCCAAGTGAGAGAACCAAGTGAGTCTGGATCAGGTTGAGAAGACTTGCGCGGGCAGGGGCCCTGGGCCTTGATTATCACCCATTAACTGTTCCCGTCCTGGGCACATTCGTCATGGACCTAGTAATGCCGGACGCTCCCTGAAGGACTACCAGAACGCGAGTGAGGCCAGACCAAGGGCAGTGTTCGGCAACTGCGCTCGGGGCGCTGAGGCCTGAGGTCTGGCAGGAGAGAACCCCTTTCTGACCTCTGAGTTCTCAGCACTTGCGGAAACCTCACAGCCAGATGCGTGCCGGGGTTCCACGCTCATCCCACAAGGTGGCACCCGTTACCTGACCACAGAGCGGCAGGACAGTTTGACCAAACCGATCACAACAGGGAGCTGAGGCCGAAGCCGCGGGCAGGAGAGGGAAACTGGGACCTCTACTCTCAGGGACAGGTTGTGGCCAAGCAGAGTCTTCTCACCCAAAGCCTTGACTTCTCCATTATCCTCAGAGAGGATGGGGCAAAAAGGTTCCTGAATCTGTCCCAAACCACCTGCCCTGGCCGCCAGGGCCCACTCTGGCGCAGGTGTGGGTGTGGCCTGCCCCCTGGTGGGCACATCTGATGATGCAGCACCGGGCAGGAGGCTCAGCATGTGAAGGTGCTGCTTTCTACTAAACCTTAGCTGTCTTGACGCCTTCCAGGAGGGACTGATCAAACTCTGAGAAGATGGCACCTGCTGCCCTCACAGGGTGGGGGACCTGTGTGGTGAGGACACTCGACTCCACTTCCCTATGTTGATTTATGGGGAGATTTGGTACAAAGAGGGACAGTCCCATGGGGAAAGGCTAAGTACTGAGGCCCAGGAACCACCTCTGGTGGCCATTTGCACCTAGCTGTGACAACAGGTACAGTGTGGGTGGGACTAAGGGGAAGAGGGACCACGGAGTAAAGACACAGAGACCTCCTCCGGCTCCCCAGCACCCACCCAGGCCCGTCGCCATCCTGTCTCCTCTTTGGTCTAGGAATTCAAGGTGATGGCCCAACTCAAGCTGCTGCAGTCACCTTGCAACAGTGACAGCATGGAGTCCAAGGAGCCACATTGAGCGGTGAGGCTGAGCAGGCACTGCAACATTCCTGTCCCTGAGCAGCTCCAGAGAACCTGGGGTTGAGGCCGGCGTCCCTCCCTGTCAGGCTCGTCATCTGGTGACAGCGATTGCTCGGGCTCCAGCTTCTGATCCAGCCCTGGAAAGAAGGTCCCAGTGACACACCCACCAGCCTCACCGCCACCCTGCCTGGACCCAGGGCCCGTGGTGCAAGCAGGACTCCCAACCCAAGTCAGCCAGCAGCACCTTCAAGATTGGGAAAGCTCAGTCATGCAAGCGCTGGAGGAAGTGCCGGGGGACCAGAGCAGGTGCCAGGTGAAAGGGGCCAGAGAAACTTGAGGGCTGAGTTGTGCTGGGAAGCTGGACAGGCTGTCTACGGTCCTCACCACTGCTGGCCAGCGTGGTACTGGGCTGAGTCAGTCTACTGCTCTGGGCCTCCGTTTCTTCCTCTGAGAACCTGTGGGTTCTGAACACTCCATCAGCCAATCTGGGAGGGATCCCAGTGCCTGACCCAGTGCATAGCATTGCACCCGGAGTCCAGAGTGCCCCCGAGGTGCACGTGGCCCCCAGCGCCAAACCACCGGTGGCAGCGCCCCGTCCCAAGTCCCCGGGTGCAGCTCCTGCCTCAGCAGCAGAGATGGTGCTCAACTGCATATCTGTCTGGAAATAAAATCCTTAATTCTACTTTTAGTTCCTGCTGTAACATACAAGAAATAAATGACCCATCTCTGTGTGTCCTGAATTTCCCCCAAAACAGAAGTTTTCTTTTTTTGTTTTTTTTCTCAGTAAGGGGATTGAACCCAGCTGCTCACATATGATAAGCAAAAACTGCCACTGGGCTATGTCTCTAGCTCTTTTCTTTTCTTCTTTTGAGACAAGGTCTTACTGTTAAACTGCCCAGACTGACCTTAAATGGGGTGAAATTCCAGCTCTGGATCGCAGTCCCCTTATAGTGTGAGGATAACCTCAAAAATCTGGTGAGGTGGCAGATGCCTGTAACTGCAGCTACTCTGATGGCTGAGGCAGAATTTAAATTTGATTGCAAAGTAGAGTTCATAAAAAATTGCACTTTATTTTCTAGAAAATTTATTTTATTACTACAAAAAGGGTTTCCGAGCATGTAAGCTATTGAGATGAGAAATGTGGAGTCACAGAGACAAAGGTTAGGAAAGCATTGATGTGCAATGGCAACTCTCAAGTTCGAGGAGGAAAACAGTGCCACGCTTTGATCAGGAGATTACTTTATGCCTCTGTTACAGAGAGTAGATGGTTACATGTACGTGGAAGTCAGATCCAGCATGGTGGCAAATGCCTATAATCCCAGCATTCAGGAGGCTGAGGCAGGAGGATTGCTATGAGTTTAAGGCCAGCGTGAACTGGAAAGCAAGACCTTGTCTCTTTTTTCCTTTTTTTTTTTGGTGCCGGGGATCGAACCCATGACCTCACGCTTGCCAGGCAGGCGCTTAAGCCACTGAGCTAAATCCCCAGCCCAAGACCTTGTCTCAAAAAAAGAGAAAAAAAAAGGAAGAAGAGAGCAGTTTCTTAATTCCAAAATGAAGAATGCTGTGCTCATTAAAAGGAGTATTAACCATCATATCCATTACTAATTAAATAAATTCAGGAGAATGTTAATCCTTCAGGTTTTGATGGCTAAGAAAGCTGAGCTGTATGTGCCTGGTACAGGTGGCTGGCCTGTAACATGTTTGCATGCAGAGAGGGCAGGAGGTAGAGATTGCTGTTGCTTAAAATGTAGGTGCATGGCTAGAAAAATAAGGAGTGGGCATGATAGTCTGGCTGAACCCTGTAAAAAACTCATGCCAACACCCTCGAATCTTCTGGAAATACCCTAAAACAGACCATCAACACAATGAGGATTTTTCTTTCCTTCTTCTTGGCCTGTGTGTGCGTGTGCATGTGTGTATGTGATGGAGATGGAACCCAGGGGTGCTGCTGCCAGACACCTTTAACACGAGAACACACAGAACCCGGCCCCTGGCCCCAATCCTCTAACCTAAGAGCAAACTGAGCCCAGCACCTGATACCATCTTCTAGCAGGAGACCAAGTGGCACTGCCTGGAACCAACTGTCTCATCAAAGAGGATAGAAAAGACGGTGGCCTCTGATCTGGCTGCTGCTGCAGTCTTGTGCCTGCAAGGGTCCACTCTGCTCTTCTCTCCCTCCTTTGAGGTGCCCTTTTTCTCTCCCTGAGCACTTCTTCGGTGCATCTGTCCTCTTCTTTGTTATTAGTAGTGTTAAAGTTTATTGGTACCATTTAGGTGTTCATGTTCATCACATTCATCATAGGGAGTTTGCACCTGTACATAATATATCTTGATTCCTTTTTTCCCCATGCCCCTCCCCTCTCTTCTACCTCTCTTCCCTTCCTTACAAGGCTTTGTTTCCACTTTTATCCTTCTTTTCTCATTTTTTCCTTCCTTCTTTTCCCCTTCCCTCCTCCCTAGTTTCCCTTCTCTTTTGAACAATTTCTTCCTATTTCACAAGTATCTATTATACATTTTAGTTCATTTATACTTTCAGTTTCTCACACCAGAGAAACAATGTGATATTTACACATTTGATTTATTTCACTTAAGAGTATGGTCTTGGGGCTGGGGATTTAGCTCAGTGGCTAAAGTGTGAGGTCATGAGTTTGATCTCTGGTACAAAAAAAAGAGTATGGTCTTGAGGTATATCCATTTAGCTATAAATGTCTCAAGTTTATTCATCTTTATGGCAGAGTAGTACTCCAATCTATATTTTAAAAACACATCATTTTAAAAATCTATTTATTGCTTGATAGGCATCTGGGCTGTTTGCAAGATTAAGCAACCACAAATTATGTTGCTATAAACATGAGTGCACATATATGGCTGTGGTATGATGCTTTTAATTCTTTTGGAGAGATACCAAGAAGGGGACTAGCTGGATCAAATGGGGCCTCTAGTCCAAGTTTTTGAGGAATCTCCACACTGATTTCCACAGTGGTTGCACCAGTCTATACTCCCACCATCATGGAGAAGGATTCCTTTTTTTCCCCACACCTCTACCAGTACTGGTTATTGGTTAATTTTTTGATAACAGTAATTCTTTCTGGAATGAGATGGGATCTCAGTGCTGTTTTAATTTGGATCTTTTGAATGTTAATCTTTCACATTTACCAATTGTGCCAAGCAATTCACTGCACAGAGCAATAAGAGTTTGGTCTCTACAACACCTGATAACACTACAACTGAGCTATATTGCCCAGCCCTGTTTTATTTATTTTGAGATAGGATCTCACTAAGTAGCCAAGGTTGGTTTTGAAGTTATGATTCTCCTGCCTCAAATTCCAGAGTATCTAGGGTTACAGTGTGTGGCCCCACACCAGGTTTCCAAAGTAACTTATCCTAGAAGGGGACTGATATCCAGAGCCAGGATTGTACCTACCTCTGTGCAAAAGCCCACAACCGTTTTATGCTACCGCACTCAAAACACTGCGGAAAAGTTGATTGAATAAGTAATACTGGGATGATTACATTAGAACTTGGAAATAAGTTTGAAATTTTTGTTTATTCACTCATTAACTCATTTTGGTAATGGACACTGAACTCAGGACATATATACTGAGTGACATTCCGAGTGCTTTTTTATTTTTCTTATTTCAAGACAGTGTCTTGATAAATCATGAATTTTTCTAGCTTGGGACTGAAGTTGTGATGCTCTTGCCCTCAGCCTCCCAGAGAGCTGGGATTACAGAGACGTGCCACTTAACCAGCTATTTTTAAATTTTGAGGCAGGGTCTCTATTTCTCTATAGCCTCAAACTCAAGGGCGCAAATGATTCTCCACCTCCTCCTTCAGCGTAGGTAACAGGGATCACAGGCGCTAGTCCAAATGCCCTGCCTTTATGATCTCAGGATGAACTGCATGGCTCTGCTCACAAATAGAAACACTGGGGAATGAATGCTGGTTCAGGAGCCATGCCACCTGTCTGAATGGGCCACCTCAGCCCAAAGACTGGGGAGGGACTGGGGTTATGCTGATATCTCCCAAATCCCCAAATTCCAGTGGGCCGTGAAACTCCTAGAAGATCCTTAAAAGCAGCAACAGTAGTGAATTCAGCCCAGACATTTTTGTAGAAACAAGTGATCCATCAGTCAAGCAGCTTCTTCCAATGTCTGGGGAGCTGTTGCCATGACAGCTGTGGTGTCCTAGGTTCCCCCCACCACTCCAGAGATACTTGCCTTAGCCACCAAAAGTTCAACACACAGACCTATCTGAGATGACTCTGCTCTGTGACCTCCTGGTGACTCTTCTCTTGTCTTACTCCGAAAGTCCTCAAATAAGTCATAAAATGCACAAAACTGCACATGCACGAGCTGCCCCGTCCTGTATGAGCAGTGCTCCGTCACACTCCTCAGGACAGTTGAGGAGGGCACCCTGCAGTGGACCCCACCGCATCCCAGGAAAGCCTCACTCCAATGGTCTTATTGTCTACTTGTGACTCTTATCCCAGGTAGAGCGGGATGAGTGAGTTCCACTAACAAGAGCTTGTAACACAAGGGGCTACCAGCCCTGAGGAGTTCTGGAGAAGAGTGGACACTGATGATTGGCAGTGACAAGTGGTAGAGACCGGCAGTGACTGGTAGAGATCAGCAGAGACCAACATAGATCCGTGATGACATGTGGAGAGCCCCAGTGAGGCAGCATAGCGCAAAGGCAGCATAGCCATAGGCTGCAGAAGAGCCAGTGGGGTGGCCAAAGCCTCCACCAGCTGTAACTCTCAGAGCTGTGACACTGAGGGCTGGGAGCCACTGGCACGCAAAGACCACAGCCACCAACACCAAGGAAGCTGCACCGTGCTGACTCGTGATTTTTATGCGAATGAAGCAGAATAAGCCTCAGCCGATGGGGACACTAGGAGTATCAAAAGAAGAGGGAGAAGAATGAACAGAAGTAAATATGACTGAGAGCTTCTCCAGATTAATATCAGACAGCAAACTACAGGCAGAGAATACCAAAACAAACAAGTAACAAAAACCTTACATGCAGGCACATTACACTCAAACCAAAGGAAATCAAAGTAAAGAAAAAACAAGAAGAATGTAGAGAAGGAAAAAATACTTATGCACAGAACAGCAAAGGTAAGTGTTACATCTGACTTCTCAGAAGTCATCCAAGCAAGAGGGGAGTAAAGTAAAATATTCAAACTGTTTAGAAAAAAAAAATGCACCAACCTAGAACTCTGTACCCTATAAAACTGAACATCAGAAATGAGGGAGAAATAAAGATATTTTCAGACAGAAATCCCATAAAGTCCTCAATTAAAACTAAAAAGGTGAGAAACAGTGAAGATAAAACTTAAGTACAAAGAACAAGAGCAACAAATAGAAAACAGTAATAAATATTGTAATGAATGCATGTCCATAATCATTTTAAATAGCAATATTCTAGAAACACCAATGAAAAGGGATGTCAGAGTAGGTAAAAACAAAACAAAAACCCCACTGATTATATGTTGTCCACAAGAAACTCGGTTCAAATATAAAAGCACACAGTAACAGATTCCACAGACATTAAAAGGATAATGAAGGAATATTATGAACTCTTTCCCCCTCCTCTACCTTGTTCTCTATCCCATTTGAATATTTTTTCTATTTCCCAATATCGATCATCCATTGTAGTCCTTATTTACACTTTCAGTTTCCCACACAAAAGAAACAATGTGATATTTAATCATATGTGTTCGATTGGTTTCACTTAAAAGTAGGATCTCAAGGTATATCCATTTACCTAAAAATGTCTCAAGTTTATCCTTCATTATGGCAGAATGGTACTCCATAACCTATTGAAACCACATTTTCTTTCTTTATTCATCTGTTGATGGGCATCTGGGAGCCTTCTAAGATTTAGCTATTACAAATTGTGCTGCTGTTAACATGAGTGTGCATATATCACTGTGACATGATTCTTTTAACTCTTTGAGGAAGATACAAAAAAAGGGAATAGCTGAGTCAAATGGAAACTCTTGTTTTAGTTTCTTGAGGAATCTCCATAATGACTTCCATGTTGGTGGTTTTAGTTTACACTCTCACCAACAGTGGAGAAGGGCTCCTTTTCCCCTGTGGCCTCACCAGCATTTGTTATTGATCAATTTCGTGATGATAGCCATTCTTTCTGGAGTAAGATGGAATCTCAGCCTTGTTTTAATTTGTCTCTCTCAAATGACCAGTGATGTTGAACATTTTTTCATATATTTAACTGCTGTTTGTACTTGTTCATCTGAGAAGTGGGTATTCACTTCAGAGGCCTATTTTTTTATTGGGTTTTTAAATTCAGGAGAAAATATTTTTTAAAATAGTTTATATATCCTAGATATTAGTCTGTTGTCTGAGGGATAGCTGGTAAAAATTTTTTACCACATTGTAAGTTGTCTCTACTTTTTTGGTGGTTTCTTTTGCTGTGCAAAAGCTTTGTAATGTGATATGATTCCAGTTGTTAATTATTTGTAATATTTCCTGTGTGATTGGGGTTTTGTTCTTAAAGTCTTTGCCTAAGCCTATGTCTTCAAGAGCATTATCTTTATCTTTTAGCATGTTGTTTCTGTTCTAATATTTAGATCTTTGCTCCATTTTGATTTTAGTTTAGTATATGGTGAGAGACATGGGTTTAGGTTTAATCTTTGGCATGTGGAAAGCCAATTTTCCCAGCATCGTTTATTAAAGAGGCTATGTTTCTTTCCGTGAAGATGTTTGGCCCTTTGTCAAAGATAATGTTGCTGACTACATATGGAGTTGTTTCTACATATTCTAAAAAAATTTTTTTTCCATTGCTCATTGAGTCTGGAGTTTTTTGTATTTGTGTGTGTGTGTGTGTGTGTGTTTTTCTAGTACAACACTGTTTTTATCCTGGTAGCTTTGTGGGATAATTACAAGTCAGGGATTGTGATGCCTTCTGCCTTGCCTTTGTTGCCCAGAATTGCTTTTGCTATTCTAGGTCTCTATTGGATCCAAATGAATTTTAGGATTGTTTTCTCTAGTTCTGTGAGGCATGCTGTTGGTATCTTGAATGGGATTGCATTAAATCTGTATAACAGTTCTGGGAGTATGGACATTTTCACCATATAGATTCTGCCTAGGGAATTTGGAATATCATTTTAAAGCAGTCTATCTTGGAAAAAATGCATTGAAGGTAAATTTCTACCAAGCAGGAGGTGAATGGAAAGACTATGCAAGAGGTAAACAGAAAAACTAATGCAAAAGCCAACACTGCAAAGTAAATACAAAGATTATACTTACAGCACCCAATGCAAATGTTACGAACTCTGGCAATGCAAAATTTATAAACTCACAAAAGGTGACAAGAGTGAAAGAAAGAGTAGAATAATAAAACAATCAGAGAGAAAATAAGATAACAGTTGCGGTTAAGTTAGAAAACAGCAAAAATTTTTAGAGCTACTAAATAAGTCCAACCAATTACTCTTCAAAAAAAATAGCTAAATTATTGCCTAACCTATTTAAAGGGAAAATAGAAAAGCAAGTATAAAAATAATAATGCGGAAATATCTATAAAGAGGAAATTAAAAGAATAATGAGCAATATGCTCATTCAATTCTATTTACCAATTGATAGAGCCCAGACAGGAAGACAGCCATTCTGAATAAGCTCATTGTCATCTTAGAAAGATAGAGGTCCCCCTCACATTTAGTAAAAACCTGCTTGGACTGTTGTGTTTATGTCCTTTATTTCCCATTCATGAATTTCCTGGAAAAATATTTTTTACCAAACAGTAGATAAAAGAGAAAACCGAACCAAGCCAACAGTCACAGAAGAAATCATTACCAAATAACTATTCTATCATCCTCTACCCTCCAAACAGACCCAAGTAGTTTCCAAATAAATTATCTCACTATAATGAGCAAATAATTCCAATGCTACTCCATTTACCCCAAAACATAACAAAAGAAGAAATTTTCTTATCAAGTGATAAAATTCTGATTTTAAAAAATCTGACAGCTGTGGAAACTCCACAGTCCTTTTCTCTTCCTGCCTCACACTCCTCAGTACTGTTCTTCCATCCTCAGGGTCATCTTTGATGACTGCTGCAACTTCAACTACCACATTATACAGAAAGTAGAGAGACACCTGCTAGTTCCACTGGCTTTCTCAAAACCCTGTCTCAAGACCTCCATTTACATTATTTTGTCATCTTTAACAAATGGCCCTGTGAGAACTCCATACCCACATGTGGAAGATTAGAACTAGGTCTCTCACCTTGTATAAAAAAGTCAATTCAAAATGGATCAAAGACCTATGTATACGTCCTGAAACTCTGAAACTGAAAAGAGAAAACACAGGCTTTAAAACATGGAAGTCATAGGTACAAGTAAGAACTTTCTGAATAAGATTCCAGCAGCACAGAAGACAAATAAACACAAGTCAAAACCTTCTGCGCAATCAAGAGTGAAGAGATACCCTGAAGAATAGGTGAAAATCTTGCCAGCTGCTCTTCTGCCAGAGGAGTAAAATCTAACATATATAAAGAATGCAAAAAAAAAAAAAAAAGTTAACACCAAAAAAAAAAAAAAAAAGGCCCAATCAATAAATGGACAAATGAACAAATTTCTTCTTGAAAGAAGCACAAATGGCCGACAAGTATGTGGAAAAAGTGTTCTACTCTTTAGTCATTAAGAAAATGCAAACCAAAAGGACACGGGAGATTCCATTTCACCCCAGTCAGAATGGCTATCAGCAAGACTACAAAGTGAGGGGCCGGAGATTTAGCTCAGTGGCTTAAGCACCTGCCTGGCAAGTGCAAGGTCATGAGTTCGATCCCTGGTACCAAAAAAAAAAAAAAAAAAAAAAAAGACTACAAAGCGAACAATGAATGTGAACCAGGGGAGGGGAGGGGGAACACCTCACACTGTGGGTAGGAATGTAAATTAGCCACTATGTAAACCAATATGGAGCTTCTTCAGAAAACTGAAAACAGAACTACCAGTTACATCACTCCTTTATGGATGCAAAGAAATTATCCAGTTACATCACTCCTTTATGGATGCAAAGAAATTAAAGTCAGCACACTTCTGTATAAGGATACCTGCATATCCATGTTTATTGTGGCGTAATTCACAATGGCCAAGATATGGAACCAGCCTAGATTCCTATCAGCAAATGAGCAAAGAATACACACAAAATGGAGCATTATCCAATCATAAAGAATGAGATCATGTTATTTGCAAGATAATGGGTACAAATTAAGATCATCACGTTAAATGAAATAAGCCAGACTCAGACAAGTATTCCACATTTTTGCTAATACATATGTGGAATCTAACAACAGCAAAATTGATGACATGAAAGAAGAGATAGTATGATTAACAAGAAGAGAATGAGGGGGCAGAGCAGAAGGGCAGCAGGCAAGTGTATGAGATGATAATATCAACATATGTTACATGCATGTATTAAAAAGGGGAAAATGATACAAATCTAGAGATTGTACTGCCAAGCATGGTGGCACATGCCTGTAATCCCAGCACTTGGGAGACAGAAGGCATCACTGTGAGTTTGAGGCCAGACTGGGCTACATGGCAAGTTCAAGGCCAGCCTGGATTGCATAGCAAGACCCTTTCTCAAAAAAAAAAAAAAAAAAAAGGAACTGTATTCCTTCTATTTTCTTCTCATAATGTTCCTTACTCTAGCTGAAGGTCTTACAGGCATTAATATGCAGAGCCAATATTAAAGGTTTACCAGGGCAAGACATGGGCAGGAATCCAAACTTTTTCTAGGTTGGAGGGTACCTGGGAGGGCCCTGAGAGATTTTATTTAAGAGGTACCACCCAGTTGACCCTAATGATTTCATAAGAAATTGCTTTTCAGGCCAGGGATTTTAGCTCAGCAGCATGAGCGCCTGCCTTGCAAGTGCATGGTCATGAGTTCGATCCCCGGTACCAAAAAAAAAAAAAAAAATTGCTTTTTATTGGTTTTGCTTCAAGTCTATCTCAGACTTTGGTATGTTATAGTCCATAAATTTAATGAGAAGCAAACAAAATAAGTTTAACACATTTTATTCAAAGAACCACATTATTACATTATTTTGGGTCCTACTCATCTACGTTGACATATTTTCTACAGCACATTTCCTGTTGTACAGTTTTTAACTGCTGCTTTTAAAAAGTGTTCCATCTATATTTCTTTTGTTCTCTTTTTTATTTTAAAGAGGGTAAAATTAAACACAACAAAACAGAACATAAGAAAGCAATGTAAGAGACATAAATTTCAAAGCAAGACAACCAGAGATCTTTACTATCTATCATATTGTCTCTTGTTCTCTTCCAAATAGTTGTTCATATCTTCACACACAGTGAATTCATACAAAACAACATAGTATAAAACTAATCCGAACAGGATGATGAGGGCGTTTTAGGTATTCAAGATCAGACAATAGGGAAGTCAACAATGGCTGTCTTAGTGTCTCTCATTCTCTTCAAAACAGTTGTCCATACCTTCATGTATGCTGAAATTAAACAAAACAAAACAGACTAAAATCACTCTGATCAAAGAATAATAGTATTGCTAGATTTCACATCATGATGCTACGGAATCAGCACTGTAGTGCTGTAGTGTCTCTTTTTCTTCAAAGTAGTTGTTCATTTCATTATGCATTATATAATCAGTTCTCATAAACTGTTTATAAGTTCTATGCATGCATGAGTCTCTAAATGTATATCTATCCTTTCTGTATTAGAGGGAAACACAAAACAAAGCAAGACAAAACAAAATAAATTCCTAGAAAACCATGAAATGAAAAAGTCATATAAAACTGCAATACAAGGTGATCTATAATGGTTACTATGATGTCTCTTGTTATCTTCAATAGAATTGTCTATATCATCAGGCATAGTAAGTTGAATATAGCAGTACATAACAATATTAATAAAAATGAAACATTGGAGACATTATAAGACTTCAAAAGCAAGTAATAACCAAACCAGAGTGGGTATCCTAGTGAATCTTATCTTCATTGTAATTGCCTATACTCTCAGACTTGATACTATCAATCCTAACAGATTCGAATAAAATTAGTCAATACAAAACAGCAATCTAACAAACCAGATTCAAATAAGATCAGTCATAATAAGACAGTATAATTTATACAGGACTTCACATTAAGTTAATAGGAAATTAAAGATGATTACCGTGCTATATCCTGCTATTTTGGGGATAGCTGTCTGTGCCCTCAAATCTAGTACAAGTAGACAAACTGGAACAACAAAATATAAACAAACTAAACAGAGCAGTGAGAGTAATGTGGATTTTACATCCTGATATACTATTAACAATATCCTCTTCCTTCATTTTTTAGACAGTTCCTCCCCTTTCACTCCCATACGGTGCGCTGCACATTTTGGGTCCCACCAACTCCCTCAGGTTTTAGATAGTGGGGAGCAACCTGCTATTTACCTAAGTGGTTCTGAGCCTTCTCACTCCTGGACTTGATCTTAAGTTGTATTCCTTTATCTACAAAAGCCTTAAGGCTTTCCTTTGTTATAGCTGAGTAGTTCTCTACTGCACATAAGTATCATGTCTTTCCAACTTATCTGCAGGTGCTGGTCGAGTTGCCCCTATTTCTCTCTGGTTCCCTGTCACAGAGAGCATTGCCTTCTCATATTTGATTTTTGGTCCATAAATCCTCTTTCAGGTTAATTATATTTCCTATACAGAGCATCTCGGTGGACCCTACCTCCTGATCTACTCTGCCTGTGTTTCTTTCTTTCTTTTTTTTTCAGTATATCAAGGCCGTCTATGTTAGATATTATAGCCAACCTTCTCTGCTTCATTTCTGCTATGCTATTTTTCTGCCATTGGTTGTATGGTTCTCCTGAAGCACGCTGGCTAGGGATTACTGCCCTCTCCAGCTTGCTGTTGGTCACTGAGGTGCAAGCAGGGGCGGCATATGCTGGCTCCTCCCCTCCAGGCCAGTCAATCTTCGAGAGCCTTCACCACCTTAGTGTGTGCTGCATGTATGGAATCGGTTCAGGACAACTTATTGGGTCCTAGCCAGAGGCATAACCCAGCCAAACAGATCCCACCAATCTGCTCTGGGAGAGGAGCAACCAACTGAAGTCATTGCTATTCCTTGTTCATGCCCATCCTGCCCAATTCCAAGATGTCCAGTTGGTCGCCCCTTTCCTGTGGGAGAGTCTTATTCTGAGCACTTACCTTGGGCTCGTGCAGGTCTCCACAATGGCTCCATTCTCCATTGGGCTTGCCAACCCCCGATTTCAGCACGACCGTGGCTCCAGTGGTGAGCGTGCTGAGACCCAACTTTGAGTTTGGGTGGCTCCAGCGAGAGCGCTGATGGTAGCCCCACAACCACATGTTTGACCAGCTCTTTTCCCTTTAGTTTCTTCCTGGATCAAGAGGATCCATCTCCTTCTGTCTGGTCCTCTCCAGAATGTTTTATTCCAGCATCTGAGTTGTTTCTCTCAGGGAGGCTCTGTATTTTGCTGCTTACTGATATGCCATCTTTTCTTTTTTGTTCTTGTTGCTGGCTTTTTGTTTGTTTTTGAGATACTCAGTTTCAAATTTCTCTTTGCTCAGACAATTTTGTTTTTAAGACATTCTATACTGTGTCACAAATAACTCTAATGTTAAGAGTTTTCTAGTGCAATAGAGAAGCAAAAAGTAAAAAAAGAAAAGAACAGGTTTATTGAAGAGGTAACAACCCATGGCAGTTGGGCTGTCTCCTTTGACCAGATACAGAGAGGCAGAAGGTTATATGACCTCTGATTGGAAGTGGCGCATGGGACAGATATTGATGACATGTGAGGAACCGATTGGAATTCTCTGTGTGTGCAAACAGGAAGGGGAATTGCAATTAGGGCTGAAGAAGAAGCAGAAAGTGGTAGGCATTCCCGCTTTGGCCTTCCGCCATGTTACACCCCCACCATAATTGTACAGTCATTTATATGAGGGCAAGAACCTTTCACCTAATTCATTTATTCATTTGATAATCAAACACTTCACATTTGTATAAAACATATTTGTGAAAATCCTTCTCACGTGTTCAGATAGTGTTATGTTTTAAAATAATCAATGATTCTTAGTGTCTTTGTGAGTTTACTGAAATTAAAATGTACTATTACTATGTTGGAGTCTAAAGAGTTACTGTCTATAGAAGATTCAGTCTTCTGAGAGAATATGTACTTTCTACTTTCGACAGGTGCTACATTTGCAGCTCTGTCTAAGTTACTTGGTTGCCTGGGTATTCTCTTCATCCAAATTGGAAGACAAGTTGTCAAACAACTCCTTCTCATCACCTTAAATATAGACCCCCTCAATATGGCAGTGTCTGGACTTTGATGGCTGGCTTTGCTGTTTAGGGGCATGTTATCAATACTTTAGACTTTTCTTTCTTTTTTTGTTTGTTTCTTTCTGTTTTAAAAGTGAGATTACTTTCCTCTTTTGAGGAATAAGTAAATTTAAAAACAAAACCAATAAATAAAGAACTCCTACAAAATACCCAACAAATAAAATTCTATGACTGCTTCTAATAAAAGTAACAAACAGTGCAGTCAGTACAAAGACCACACAAAAGGATAAGTTAGTGACCTTGCTTTTCTGTTTTTTGTTTTTTACAGAAAAATACCCAGGGAGAATGGAAGACAAGATGGCTGACTGGTAGGTAGCAGGAGAGAGACCCTCTCTGAGAGAGACAGCTCAAATGCCAGAATAAAACACCCTGGAAAGACCCAAACAGAGAGAGATGGACTCTCACAACCCACAAAGAAACTAAAGTGCAAAAAACCACTCGAATATGAGGTCCTGGGGCTACTATTAGTGAAGATAAGATCAGCGAGCACGGCACCCTCCTTGAGCTGCCTGAATTCCTGCCCGACCTGAACAAGCGATCCGAGCCTAAGCGACTGGCTTGAGCCGCCGGAGTACGGAGCTGAACAGCCCTGCATGCAGCTTGCCCGGACGCGACCCACCCAGAGGCACCGTGAATTCCCACTGAAGCCGAGCTGAAGTCAGAGGTTGGGCAGTCCAGCAGTTCTCGGGGACACGGTGAGTGATGGGAATAAGACCCTCCCACGGGAAAGGGGAAACTGACTAGATGACATGTTGGATTTGGGCAAGACAGCCCTAACTCCATAAGGAAGTGGCTTCAGCTGGTTTCTCCCCTCGCCAAGCGGATTGGTGGAATCTGCTTGGACTAGGCCGCGCCCCTGAGATCGGTGTACACTGATGCAGTGAAGGCCTGCAAAGGTTGACTGGCCCAGAAGGGAGGAGCTAGTGCATACTGCCCGTGGGTGAACTCTCATCTCTGATAACCTATTGAAGAGGGCTAAAGCTCCTAGCCTGCGCCCTCTAGAGGAGCCTTAACCAACAAGAAAAGGGTCTGGGAATTACACTGTACACTTGTATGGAAGGAACCAAAACATGACGAAAGGGAGAAATAAGAAAACACTCCCAGCCCCCAACCCTGAGAACATTGATCCAGGAGAGGTAAATACAAAAGAGATTGAGAGCAGCAAAAATGCAACATCAAACACAGCGTTAGCGGACATAAAGAGATATCTTCAGGACCTTGTAAGAGGGACCAAAACTGAAATATTAATTCAAATTAAACAAGAGATAAGTAGATTAATAAAAGAAGGGCTGGGCACCTCTCAAGAAGACACAGACAGAAGAATGGAGGAACACAAATGGAGAGAAAAATTTAATGAAGAATTCAGGAAAAACCTAGAATGCATGAAGCAGATTCAAAGAGATTATCAGGAAACTAAAGACTCCATAGAAAGCTGGCAAAACTGCTTGAAAGGAACCAAAGATAGACTATCAAAAATTTAACACAGGCTTGCAATGTGGGGTCATGAAAGGGAAGATCTCTTAACAAGGGAGCAGGCAGTAAAGATACAAAGACTGGAAGATGACAAGAGGATCTATAACTTAAAAATAAAGTATGTGAATGAAGAAGCAGGAATCAAATCAGAGGAATTACAAAGGCTATTCACAGAAATTATTAAGGAAAATTTCCCAAGTATAGAAAAAAGAAATGATATGCAGAGGTATGAAGCATACAGAACTCCAGCCACCTACAACCCAAACAGAGCTACACCCAGACACAAAATAATCAAGATCCCAGAAATTCAATATAAGAACAGAATATTAAAAGCCATCAGAGAAAAGAAACAGATCATCTATAAAGGCAAACCCATCAAAATCACGGCAGACTTCTCCACACAGACCATCAGGTCAAGAAGAGCTTGGAGTAAAGTAATTCAAGTGCTGAAGGAGAACAATCTCCAGCCCAGATTGGTGTATCCTGCAAAACTCTCTCTAGAAAGTAATGGAGAAAAAAGATGCTTCCATGACAAAGAGGAGCTAGGAGAATTTGTGACCACCAGTCCAACCCTACAAAAAATACTGAAGGACATTCTAGGGAGAGAGAACAAGAATACGAGCATTTCAGGAACAGTGGCAGAG